>PYSS01000047.1:0-29470 GCA_003049465.1 Magnaporthiopsis rhizophila | reverse complement strand
TTTTTTTTTTTTTTTTTTTTTTTTTTTTTTTTTTTTTTTTTTTTTTTTTTTACACACTTGTGGACGAAACACCCAACCCCTCCCTGACGGTTGCTGACTATGCCTTTCATCACACAAGTGGCTTCTTCCCTTTCACACGCGCAGTGGCTGGCCAGACACCCTGCTGGTCCTCGATGAACCGCGTAACCGCGGCCCCGACCCTGACTGCGAACGTCGTAGGCCAACCGACCGACACGGACAAGCCGACATCGGCGGTTTTGAACGTCGTGTGGGCCATCCAATACGCCGTCGCGCCCCAGGACGGCGGCTCGAAACTGGCACTGCCCGTGGGGGCCATAGTCGGCATCAGCGTCGGGGGCGCGGCCATCATCTCTGCGCTCGTGCTTGCCTGGTTCTGCATCCGGCGGCGCAGACGCAAGGCGGAGAACGAGAAGGAGGGTGTGGGATTCGCCCCTCGGACGTCCGTGACCGCGGTGCCGACGGTGCCTGTCATGGCGTCGACGAAAAGCGGACCTGGGGCTCCTGCCGAGACCACGATGGCGCACCACGACGACGGCAGCGGCGGCATGTTCACACCTCGAGCTTCGATGCGGCAGCAGCAGCAGCAGTACGACCCGCTGCCCACGGCCTCGCCGCCGCGGAAAACCCACGACGGCGTCGCGTTCCAGCAACAGCCTCAGCAATACCAGCAGGTTCCCATGGGGTCGCCAACCCGGCAAAGCTACGACGACGGCGGCGGCGGCGGAGCCCTCGCGCCTGCTGCGCCTTTGATAAGCCACCAACAGCAGAACAACTACCATCACCACGGCCGGCACAGCAGCAGCGCCACCACGTGGTCGGCCGGCGGCCGGCCCGAGAGCGAGATCAGCGGCATGAGCAGTCCGGGCGCCGTCTTCGTGCCGCACTACCAGAACGGCGTTACGGGTCATCAGCAGCAGCAGCATCAGCAAACGGCATATGGCTCACCACCGGGCGCGGACGAGCGGACGTACTGGCAACATGGCTAGCGCAGGGGCAGTGGTAGGAGGGGTGTGTGGTATTGATTGGGCAGGAGATTTTACAGCTGGTCGCCGGCGCAGTGGCAGCAACCCTACGACACTTCAGCCTCGATACCAGCAGCGGTGATGATTTCGCGCAGGAGCAGCTTTAGCAGCGTAATACGCCAAGACCGTTCGAGGGTCCCTAAAAAGGTACAGATTGCAATCGCTGCTACGGAAAAGTTACGAATGGTTAAATAATAATAATGGAGAGTTTCCGTATCAACATACTATACTGAGGACTTCTAGTTTGGCTTTCTATGATGCCGTGCGCAGCATCACGGTGGTGCAAGCCGATGCCTCATACGACTATACCATCTAGATGACCTCGGGGGTTGCCTGCCCACTATGTACAAATTCTTTGGTCTACTCAAACATCAGTCCCATCAGCCAACAAAGCCCCAACAGACACATGTTGGCCACTGGCTGGCGGCCGGAGCAGGACTGGGTGGTCGTAGCCCTGAACAACGCAGGCCTCGTCGCCTAGCTGAGCGTCGGGGGCGCGATGCCGAGGTATCCCTGCACCGTATCGAAGACGTGGCCCTGCACAATCCCGCTACGTCCGTTTCCCTGAACTCTTCGAACTGGGCCGAAACTCCGGCAGCCAGATCCTTCAGAGCAGCAGCAGCAGCACCAGAAGACCGGGACTTGGCGGCGGCGTACGCCTCCACGATATCCTCCTCCCAGCCCCGGGACGAGTTGACGTGGTGCTTGAGCCCGTTGCACAGCTGCAGGTTATGTATGGGCCCCCTCGCGGCCGATGAAGAATATCGTCCGCAGATTTGGGCAGAACCATCTCCTGAAAAGATCTACATGCGCCCACAGGCCGTCAGCCGCGTAAACTCATCCGGAGCTTCCGAGTAGGCGTCGGGGAGAGATGGGTTTTGGGGTCTCGTTTTTGCCGAATAGAGCTCGGGCTGGTGCTGGAATCAGCTACCCATGGCGTCGTCGATATCGCCGCTTTCTCGGCTCTACGGCAGGATCTCCGTTCCTTTGGCAAGGGTGGCCAGGCCTGCCCCGGATGGCGACCTGGATAGAGTAATGAATGAATGCCAATAAAGAAAGGAGAAGACGAGCTCGCAGAGGTGAAGATGTGCCCGTCATGGAGGCCTGACGGGCCCTTCCGTCGACGTCGGTCTGGCTGGGCGCAAACAATTACTAACTTGCGCACCCTGGGCTCAAGAATAGCGGGCAGTGCCAAGAAGCGTCGATCAGGGACATCAACAACTTGGCCGTCAGTACGAGAGCTTGGCCGCCAACCTGCCCGACTTGAAGATGTGAGGCTTGAAAGTAGAGAGGCGTTGATAGAAGTCGGTAACTTCATCCATATTGGTTGTGATTTTGGATCTTGCAGGCCTGCATCTCCTAACACATATTCGGTTATTCCTTATATCTTGGTCAAACATATGCTGCCGGCCCACCTCCTCCTGCCCGCCAAAGCATACGCACCACATATAAGGTTCAAGATTGCTTTTAGGGACACTATAATGCAGCCCTCAAATAGTCCTTGAGAGCCTGACCTCTGAACAGGTGGCCTAGGTGGATAGTAGGCAGGCGTATCAGCCATGTCGTGGAGCACTTCGCATGCTTTTATGCCCACACGCAGCGATATGTGATAGCAAGTGCAGCTCTGACAAGCAAAAAAAAAGTACAGTACTCGAGCACTGCACCACAGAGGGCAGAGGGAAAATTAGCTCGTGTTCGCGATTCGATACAATTTAAGACGCTTCAGGGGCTCATATTAACTTGGGCACCCACTTTCATGCTGCCGCCAGCCATACAGGAAAGAGTCCAATGAGAGATCCCTGTTGTAACAAGATGTTGTTGACAGCCGCAGAGAACAACCAAGAGATGGATATCCTGGTAGCAGAGACGGTGAGTGTATGGAGCCTCGAGCGAGCGCGGGTTTACGACGCGGCAAGGCTACGATGAGACATTCCTTGACTGGGTGGGGTTCATGGATACCAAGACATAGCAGTCGTCTGACAGAGACGACAAGCCAGCTGGCCGCTCCTGAGATGGGTATAAAAGCGGCCCATATCCTTTACCTCACATCCATTCCCAGTAGCCCTTTCACAATCCTCATCCTCAAGGATATCAACTGCTTGTCTCATTTACACCCCTCACTAAGCCAACGCTCACAATACTACTCGCTATCGCTCTCAGCCGTAACCGCCAACATGCACTTCGCCGCCGTATTCGTCAGCTCCCTCATTGGCCTTGCTGCCTCCTCGCCCGTAAGTCTTGGGGGATGGTCCCACACTCAAAGTTTCCGGGGATCTTGTTCAGAGCTGACAACCTCTTTTTTTGCCCTGACACGCACCATGTCCCCGAGAGGCGGCTGTCATCCCGGGATACGGCATGGAGGTCCTGAAGTGGGAGGTCGAAGTCAGATTTGTCATCCCAATGCGGAGATGGTTTTGGTGGCCGTGGGTCGATTTTTTGCCAACCCCATATAAAATAATTTTTCGGGAATTGGCCTAGGGCACCGGAACGCCCGCCCGCGCAAAACCCGCAGTGCCGATGTCGGAGAGTATATGAGGGAGTAGAGTTGGCTGCCCCTCACCTAAATAACAAAGCCTGTAACCACAACTTGCTTGGTGTTATGGCCCGGTAGGGACCTCCCAAAGATAACGTAGAATTCAAGATGGTGGAATCTAAACGGGCCGCAGGGCGCGCGGGGCTGTCACGTGCCGAGGGCACGGGCAGCCCCGCCGCAGCTCCTGGCGAAGCGGCGCGCCACAACACTTGGGGCCCTGCACAGCACTAACTTTAGTGCCTTGCAGGGCCCAATCCAACTGAACGTGCGCTCGCCGTCCCTGTGATTAGTGCACCACTTCCCCTGTGCACGCTATATTTCAACAAACGGAAATACTATTGCCGGTATCTTAACAACACGGCCTATTATACCTGGCAAATGGCTAGATTCATTATACCAATTAATAGTGTTAATGCCAACCATTAACCCTTTATTAATGTCATGGTTCGGCAGCAGGAGCCTCCACCCACTTCCTACTAAAAGGACGACCAAGCTAAAGCTGACGCTTTAGCTCAATTGGAGGCTCAAGTACCCTCTGTGAGGCGAGGCTGCACGAGAGGGCACGCCACGCCATAACAATTAATAAAGATATCCCCCAGATTATGCAGGCAGTTGCGGATATTGGTGGCCTTACCAACGGAGAGCTCGGCCATATTAGTGCTGCCGCTGGTGGCAGGCAGGCGCAAAAGGGAGTGCAGCGTGATACCGTTAATAGCATTGGCCGTAACACCCGTGGGGGCCGCCCCAGCGATAACCTTTTTAATTGGGAGCCCGCAGGCACAATAACCCTCTTAACATGGGCGCAAACCAGGTTGAGGACAAACGACTTAGCCGTGCCGCCTCTGCTGTCATCTTGAAGCAGGAGCTATTACTCTTCGGTACAAGGAGCATTGTAACCGTAACGATCGGAATCGAAAGTCTCCTCCTAATAGCTTACGACAGTGTCGTACAGTAGCTGCTGCTCCTCATTGGGGCGGTCGATGGCAGATTCCGAGGAATCCTCGTCGATGTCGACGGCCGTAGCCTGCATGTTCTTCCAGTAAGTAGTCCGGTGAGGGAGCAGCTCAGCACGCCGGCCGACGTGGGGGGTCAAATCGTAAACGAGGTCGAGATCCCGGTCGCCGAGAAGTTCGATATTCAGAAATCGTTGACAGCAATGGCGCGGGTTGTGCATGTCAGGAGTAAACAAACGGAAGCGGACCAAATGCTGCGGCTGGGAGTTGAAGCAGCCTCAGCTGCGGGCTTGGCCAACTTTAGCTCTGAACTTGAACAACTGCAGCTGGGGGTTGATGCAACTCAAAAACGGCTGGGAGGCGGGGTTCATTTACGTCATCCACCTAGGAGGGAGGGTCCACGGTGGAGAACCCCGCCGAACGGAGGACCCAATCAGAATTAGCGTGCCAGCAAGTCAGGCACGAAACTCCCACCTCGGGCCTAACATCTGTGTTTCTCACCTGCAATCCTGCAACCTCTTTTCTGACCGGTCCGGTTCACCGGCAAGACCTAACCCGCCACGCGCCCGAGATAGCCGCGATCGCAGACGAAGAGACAGTCGGATTTTTGTGATTATAATCCCCGACATGTGCGCCAACAGGAAAGGAAGAAGAAAGCGCGCCGCGAGGTCTTCCGCGCGGACGCAGGATGAAGAACTGACGAGATGCTGACGAGATGCTGACGCGACTACAAAAGATGACGGACCACAAACGCGGACGTAACGTCGGCTGGGCGGAGGTCCAAAATGCAGAGGCAAAGGCAGAGGCAAGTTCAAGACGCGGCAGCACAAACCCATCTCGCATCCGAAATTGGCGACGACGGCGCACCCGGCCGGAGTCTAGGCGACTATGACGTGGCCAAAGGCGGCAGAGGCAAGAAGATGGAGAAACGGACTGGCGGTATTGGATACCTACAGTGTGACGAAGACATGTCTCGCGGATCTCCGGCGAGCCCGGCCGGCTTCGTGGCGGACTAGAAATCCAAGGCGGACGAACTGCATAGGGAACAGCTGCGCAAGGATGAAGAGGATATAACCAACGCCTACTCCGCGCTGCTTAGGCTCGAACATCGCGGAATCATCGACAAGTAAGCAGCATACCTTTCCCCGTCCACATTACTGTCGTTACCCCGTCCGTACAGGCGAATATTTCAGGGAAACAATTTAGCTGATCTGATGATGTATACTATAGGGGCATAATAGATAGGACTTTCGAGCGCGCGGAGAGAAAAAATGCAGACCCCGAGGCCGCGCAGGCACAGGCCGAGACGCCCGAAGCGGCACAGGCACAGCACGAGACGCATAACAAGAAGGCCGGGATTGACCTCTGGAACCTCGATACTTCGGGTATGACCTCGCAGGAGCTGGGGGAGCTGGGAATTGCCTAAAAAGTATTTATTGCACAAGGGATGCACGGGCATGTCGCTGCCATGGCATTCGGGCCCAGATGGGCCGCCACGATGGTGCAACCTTGGGGTAGATGTGCCCTCCGTATTACCCATGGCGCAGTATTAAATTTCCCACCTAAATAGGGAGGGATACGCCCACATTTGAGACGGTCAGGGAATAGACCGGACACATGCACAATAGAGTCAGATTTAGACGCATTTTTGCACATCGTTGACATTTCCATCTGGACGAAATCAGGTCGGGGAGGGGAGTGATGTTCGGACGCAGGGACTGGGGACGTGTATAAAAACACGGGTTAGCGAGGGGCGTTGGCAACCCCGATTGCCCAGGCCGGTCGTGCTAACGTTGTGGTTTGTTCGAAGAAACACAGGATGCCGTTTAGAGGGACTGACCGGGATGTGTAACGGCTATACAGCCGAAGAGGACCAGCGTGGAAAGCGCAGACCCAAGGAAGACGGACACCGCCAGACTAGATACGCGACAGAATAACAAAGATGGGAGATACTGACCCTATATATCGCCAGTAAGGCTCCCTGAGCGGAGGATACCGGGAGGAAGAGGTGCCGCGACGAGGATGGGTGGCTAGCCTAGATATGCGCCCGAGCAGCGGCCGCCAAGATGCCGTGAACCAGCAGGGGAGGCGGGAGAAGGTCGAGGTAGAAAGGACCATAGGGCCAGGCTGGACAGGGGCAAAAAACAGTCCCACCGGCCTAAATACTGTATGTATATGCAGGAGAAACTGCGCAAGAATGACGAGGCGAGGAGCAGACGCGCGCGACGTGTCCGGTATGGAACAGGGGAGCCCCTGGACCGCTGGGCCCTGGTCAGCCCTGGCCGGTTCCACCCACGGACCAGGGTGTAGCTGGGCCCCGCATGCTTGTGCTGCGACGCCCAAGTGGTTCCCTGTTCACCCTTGGTTCCTGTTCACCAGTTCCCTGTTCACAGCCAACGCTGAGGTGCCGACACGTGTTGGCCAGCGCTGCGCCGACGAGAGCTTCAGAAAATACTTCGAAAAAAAAAAAAAAAAACCCCCGGCCTTTCGATAGGCTATCAATTAGAGATGCAGGTGTGGCTGCGCACCGCCTCGCTGCCGTTTTGGGGCTGTGCGAGTCGGCCGTCGCATTGAAGCCTAACCCCTCCCTTCGCAACCTGACGATGCGCCTTCCAAGTTCTCGACAGGCGCTCGTCGATATCTTGGCCACGACATCCATCCGCTTAATATCGGCTGATTGCTAACTTTTTATTCTCATTTTGTAAGTGCCCCCCGCTTGCCGCGCGATGGAGGCTTTGGGAACAGCAGCGAGCGCCATCGCGGTGGTCGAGCTTGCCGCAAAGGTCGTCGCACTCTGCCTTCAGTACTCTCGCGATGTCAAAAAAGCCAAAGACGATATCGACCGCTTTCGACAGCAGATAGAGGATTTGAAGGCAATCGCCGAAGGTGCGCAGCGGCTTTTGCAAGGTCCAGATGGGTCTCGATTTGAGACTGCGCAAAACCTGCGCAGCGCCCTTGCGAACGCCCGCTCGCAGCTCGATCCCATTCACACGAGGCTAGATGGGAAACTGAACAATGGCCGTACGCATCGTGCTATGAGACGTATGGGTCTGCGTGCCTTGGTATGGCCGTTCGAAAGCAAGGATGTCGAGAAAATCATCAGCGACCTCCGGCACGAGCGGGACGCGATATCCGCTGCACTCCAAATGGATCAGATGTTTGTTACCCCATTTACAAGCTTTTATTACGCAGCTAATCTCGAGCAACAGCACGCTTGCCCTCGATATTAACCGCAAAATCGACTTTTCAAAGCTTCCTGTTGCGAAAGGCGCTGCATTCGATGCCCAGGCGAACGAACACGACCCCAGCTGCCACCCCAACACCCGCGTGGACCTTCTCGCCGATATCCACAAATGGATTGAGGATCCCAACGGAAAATGCATTTTCTGGCTGCGTGGCATGGCCGGCACCGGTAAGTCGACCATTTTTTGAACGGTGGCTAAAAAGTTTTCTGCGGCAGAGGTGCCCAGTGCGAGCTTCTTCTTCAAGAAAGGCGAGGGCGACTGCGGCAGCGCGGCCATGTTTTTCACCACCATACTCGCCCAGCTCGTTTATCAGGTGCCGGTTTTGGCATCACATGTCCAAAGCGCAATCGAAAACGACCCAGCCATCGTCGATAAGAACAAGAAGGAGCAGTTCGAAAAGCTTTTCCTGGAGCCGCTGGATAAGTGCAAGGATGCCAGCTTCCCGCTGCTTGCTGTGGTGGTGGATGCCCTTGACGAATGCGATGGAGAAGAGGATGTTAGGGCTTTTATACATTTTTTTTCCAGAGCTAAGGAGCTCACATCATTCCGTTTCCGATTTTTCGTCACCAGCAGATCCGAGTTGCCCATCCGCCTTGGCTTTAAGAAAATCGGCGACAATTACCAGGACCTGGCCCTCCATGAGGTTCCTGAGCCCGATATAAAAAGGGACATTTCCACATTTCTACGCTCAGAACTAGACCGCATCCGTCAGGATTTCAACGAGACCGTACCAGGGCCAGGTCTGCCATTTGATTGGCCCCTGCCCGCCTGTTTCGAAAATCTTGTTAATATGGCTGTACCGCTTTTTATTTTCGCATCGACGGTTTGCCGCTTTATTGCCGATATCCGCTATGGCAATCCCGTGGAGCAGCTAGGCAAAATTCTCGAGTATAAAACAAAAGGAGGACAGTTTTAACTTCACGCAACATACCTGCCAATTTTAAACCAGCTTTTTTTCAAGCGCACGGATACAGGATTGGCTAAATGTACAAAGGAAGAAGAAGCCCAAGTTGTTGCGTGGTTCTGCGATATTGTTGGAATTATCGTACTCCTTGCCGATCCTTTACCTGTTGCGTCGCTCGCAGGTATTTTTGGCAAATCCCCGTTCGACGTGGACTCGAAGCTGTGCACATTGCACTTTGTCCTTGACATTCCGGACGATCCCCTGGTTCCTGTCAAATTGCTCTATCTGTCTTTTCGCGACTTCCTCGTCGACCAAGAGAATCGTGATGCGAACCCCTTCTGGGTTGACGCGCGAGAAACCCATGAGCAGCTGGCGGACCGCTGCCTCGAACTGCTGTTAACCGGCAACACCCTTAAAAGAGATGTTTGCGATTTTTGTTGGCCAGATACGCTCCGGTCCGAGGTCAGCCCGCAGGATATTAATACCGCCTTGCCGCTCGAGGTCCAATATGCCTGTCGATACTGGGTCCATCATTGGAAGGAAAGCAGGCGGCAGATACGAGATGGCGATCCGGTCCACCTTTTTCTGACCGATCGTTTCCTGTACTGGCTTGAAGCTATGGGCGTAACGGGGCGAATCCGGGAAAGCATTGATATGGCAAACTGTTTGCTAAATATGCTCGAGGTAAGTATTTATGCCATTTTAAATTAGTATAAGAAACTTATTGAAATTAGTATTAAGAAACTTATTGACAAAGCTATTAGCCGAAAAACAGCACCGCAGCGTTAGCGTTGATTCATGATTTGCAGCGTTTTCTTTTAGCTGGTGCCACTGTTATCGACGAATTGCCTCTCCAGATTTACCACTCAGCTTTTCAATTTGCGCCAGAGAGGAGTGTAATACGGAGATCATGGCCTATCAAGCTTCCTGCCTGCGTTTTATTGCTATCGATAATAGATTTGGACTGGAATGCGTGCGTGACAACGCTTAAGGGGCATAGCAGCTATGCTAGCTCGGTCGCATTTTTGCCGGACGGCCAAAAGCTCGCGTCGGCTTCCTGGGACAAAACTGTCAAGCTTTGGGACGCAGCAACGGGCGCGTGCGTAACGACGCTCGAGGGGCATAACAGCAACATCAACTCAGTCGCCTTCTCGCCGGACGGCCAAAAGCTCGCGTCGGCTTCCGACGACAAAACCGTCAAGCTTTGGGACGCAGCAACGGGCGCGTGCGTAACGACGCTCGAGGGGCATAACAGCAACATCAACTCAGTCGCCTTCTCGCCGGACGGCCAAAAGCTCGCGTCGGCTTCCGACGACAAAACCGTCAAGCTTTGGGACGCAGCAACGGGCGCGTGCGTAACGACGCTCGAGGGGCATAGCAGGAGCGTCAGCTCGGTCGCCTTCTCGCCGGACGGCCAAAAGCTCGCGTCGGCTTCCGGGGACGAAACCGTCAAGCTCTGGGACGCAGCAACGGGCGCGTGCGTAACGACGCTCGAGGGGCATAGCAGGAGCGTCAGCTCGGTCGCCTTCTCGCCGGACGGCCAAAAGCTCGCGTCGGCTTCCGGGGACGAAACCGTCAAGCTCTGGGACGCAGCAACGGGCGCGTGCGTAACGACGCTCGAGGGAGCAACTTCCACTTTATCATTTGATGCAACAAGCTCGTACCTCCATACGGATTTCGGGGCTAAAGTGGTTTGCAAGCAACCGATTTCTGATGCAGCAGCACTTCAGGCCTATTTACAGCACCAAGAGTTTGAGGGCATTGGTATAAGTGCCGATCAAACATGGATCACCTGGAATGGGCAGAATTTACTGTGGCTGCCTAGTGAATACCGACCACAGTGTTCGGCCACAACAAGGTTCACAATAGCCTTGGGCTGCGAATCAGGGCGGGTACTGCTCCTCCAGTGGAGAAAGCCCTCTTCAGATTGATTCCTCATTTTCTTTTTCCTTTGCCCGTAAACGGATCGTAAGGGATCGCGAAAATTTATAAATTCGTGCTGTATCAACAGAATACTTTGGACCTATCTAGCGTTTTCCATCACCGAAAATGTGGCGAAACAGTCTTCGCCACGGCATGGCACTACGTAATTTAAAGGTGAGCAGCCAATCTATACGCCGCTCTATTGTTACTAGCGCCCGCGGCTGGCCTCCCACGACCATCTCTTGGCTCAATTTCCTGGTCACGCTTCCCCTGGGACCAGCAACGTGGCTATCGTTCGTCGAGCTATCCGCAATAACGGCGCAGCACAAGGGTGGCTTCTTGAGGGGCATTGTTTCAACCCTTTTCCCTGTAATACTTAATCAAGGCACGATTTTACCGCCATGGTTTTTTCGGTGGCGTTGGTCGCGGCTTGGTTCACGCCGACTACTAGGTCCGGCCCTCGGACAGTGCGTTGTTAACCTCGATGGCGGCCGTTTCTCGGGCCACGATTAACGACCCAATCGATATGCCTCATCAGGCTCGGCTGAGCCTGCCTGCGCGTAGCCGGTGTTATCGGCGGCGACCGGCCCGCCGGAAAGATGTAACCCCGGCGTTCACAACTGTGGTGTGCTGCTGGCACTGATGACTTTGTCCGCAAAGCCTACGTCCGCGTTATGATGATCTTTTCTGGAAACTGTTGAACCCTTGTATGCCCATTGCAGCTGGCCTCAGACAGACATATCGGAGAAGTGGCCGGCGCCGCCGTGCCCTCCAATAGACATACGTCAAAACGGAACAGCTCCAGCCGGAAGCAAACATTCTTTACACAGGTGGTCGATCTCCTTGTGCCGCACGTCCTTGGTCGGCCACCGGTCAGGCGCCCTTTGGTCGTCCCTGCTATACGGGTGCGCCGACTGCTTTCGGGCTCCAGCAGCTTGACCTAGGCCTTGGCGACGAGCTTGCAGGCATTTTGCTGCAGCTCCTCGAGCAGCGCCGTAAATACTTTTGTCTTCAGAGTCCGCGACACGGACATGCTGGACGTCGGTGCCAAGATTTTCCGCCTTTCGTCGTCCTGAGGCGGATTGTGGACTGGCCATAGCAGTACTCCAGGCGTGTATGGCGGGCGCATCTGGTCGTGCGCGGCATGCGTCGCCAAATGGACCATGCACGGTGCTATCGACGAGAGGTGTTATCGCCTCGCCCCAGCGCTTGAGCTGGGAGAGGTGCTCCGGCGGGAGCAGCTGCAGCGAGTCGACGCCTGCGTCCGGGGTGGCCTTGATGGCGCTTTAGGCCTGGAGCAGGCTCTGGCTGACGGTGGCTTGCGCTTGCGTTAAAAAATCATCACGGTAGTCGATGGAAAAGTCAATGGAGTTGCCGCTCGGCACGTTAAGCATAACATCGAACTGGGCGGGTTAGTTGCTGGGAGGGGAAAAGGACTACAAAACAAAGGAAAAAAAGACTTACCTATAGGGTCAGCACCCCGGATAGGGCGGAAAGATAGTGGCAGGTCCTGGTCCTGGAACTGCCCGGTAGGCGACTTTGGAATGACAACGCCGTGTTGAACAGCTGACCGCCCGGCACCTGGAGTGCGTGCCTAGTAACGGCCGGCGGCGTGTGTTGGTGTGGCAGGCCGTTGACGTAGGCGGCGAGGGGTTGGCGCAGGATGGTCGTGGCCGTACTGTACTGGTCAAAAACCACGCGGGAGACAAGGATGATAAAGGGTCCCATGGCGTCCGAAATGCCGTCGAGCTCGACGTCCCTGCCCGAGGCGATATAGCCGAAGCAGACGTCCTGGACGTCGGTGTAAGAGTGGAGGACCAATGCCCAGGCGAGCTGGAATATGTTGGCGACGGTCCCCACCAGACGGTCGATCGGAAGACCAGTCGTCGTATCCATTAGAGCTGTGGTCACTTTGCAGCGACCGTCGCCGAGGAGTCGATGATCATCCCGGCGGTGATGTGGTTCACGTTGAAGCAGGTAGTGCTTTAGCCGTCGCCCGATACTCGAAAGCGAGGTAGTCGTCGGGCCGGATGAGCGCCTCCGAGGTCGGCAGGGACGCGTTCAGCGTTGCGAGCGCGATCAGGTGTCAGGGGGCGGCTTGCCGCCGCCGCGGACGACGCGCAGGCCGTCGCCCAGGTCATGATGTTCGGGCGCAAAGGCCGTAAAGAGGCCCCGCAGGTGCGACCACTTTGTAGCTGGCGGCGGCGGTGGAGGGGCGGGTTGAGGCGTCGTCGTCGCGTCCGCTCGTATCGGCGAGGCGAGTTTCGACGCCGGGAAGTGGCGCAGCGAAGTACTGTAAACGCGTAGAGCCCGGAGCTAGTCTTGACCGGATATTGGGCGGAGTCGAAAGCCCAGTTCTTTGTCCTCGACGAGCAGCCTCCAGAGCTCACTCACCGGGATTCCGTCGACGAATCGGATGGATGCCGGGTTGTTGACCGCCGCGGCGGCAGAGGCCGGCAGCATATACGCGTCGACGGTGGCGGTGGCGATCTGGTCGCTGCCGGCGACGAGGAGCCATGCGTCAGGGTCGTTGGCCTCGTCAGCGTTGTGGGCGCCGACGCGCACGGCCGAGCCGACGACCCGCCGCAGGAAGTCGTCGAGGTTGGAAACGCCGTGCTCGCCGTCGCCGATGATGAGGCCCGGCTTGACGACGACGGGCGTGGAGAAGAGCGCCTCGGGGGGACGATCGCGACCCAGCCGCTCGCCGCATCGTCGCACGAGCATTTCGGAAACGAACTTGGTCTGGGCGTAGCCGCCGGCGTCGTGCAAAAGGTCCATGATCTGGTCGTCGGTGTTGCCGGCGGCGGCGAAGTATCCGCCAGACACGTAAGTGAGGCGCGGGGGCGACGGGGCGGAGAGGAGGTTAAATGTGCTGTCGACGTTGGCGGCCCGGATGTCGTGGTAGCCTAGGTGCCAGTGGACGACGGCGCCGTTGTGTATGATGGCATCGACGTCTCCGCCTGCAACGCGCCCAGCGGGCGGCGTCGAGCCCCAGGTGCGGCCTGGCCAGGTCGCCGCTCCAGGCCGTGAGGCGCTCGGCCAGATCAGGCCGCCACCACTTTCCTTTGCGGGCGACGTCCATCATACGCTCCCAAGCCTGGTCGTCGTCGTCGGCGCGGACGACGCAGAATACTCCCTTTACCGCGGTCCGTAGGAGCAGCTGCCTGACAATCTGGCTGCCGAGGAAACCGGTCGAGCCAGTGACGAGGAAGGTCGACGGTATCTGGAGGTGGTCGCGCTTGAGCGCCACCTCCTTGGGCGCGGCCGGCAGCCGGGCAAGCCTCCGGTCGAGGCGCCGGAGCTCAACGCGCAAGTCGACGGTGGCCGTTCTCGTCCCGAGTGCCAGCGCCGCTGCCGTGGCGTACCTGGCCGTAAACGGTCCAGTCTTTTCCCTTTGGGCAAGGGCGGCAAATGTCCGTACGCTCGTCTGGGGAGAAAGAAAGGTGGCCATGGAGATGGTCGCGGCAAACGTCTTGCGAATCCACAACGAAAGCATAATGGCCGCGATGGAGTCCAGGCTGTACTGCGTCGGTACAATATCCTTGCCAGCGGCGGCCTGCAGCACGTTGCCGGCGCCGGCGAGGAGAGCTCCCAGGCGACGGCTGATCTGCAGGGCGACCTTTTCATCGCTCGGGTCCAGCTCGCCGGTGGCGTCCGCGGCCGCAACAATCTCTCGATACTATCCTCGTCGATGCTCCGGGGTCCAGGCCTGCACCGCAAGGAGGTTAAAGCTTCCCGGATAACATCGTTGGCATCCGCTGCACGGCAATCCAGGTCGATGGGACCATATACGCTGGAAAACATTGAGCGAGCGCGTTACGGATCCGCCTAACGCATTCGGGTGCTCGGGGGCATATTGATAGGACGACGAGGCGCATGGGTCCGTGGGTGGCGGCGGAGCAAAATTCCTTAAGTTCGAGCACGGCTGCAAGGCGGCCGCGGAAAGGGCCTTCCGACGGGCTCAGGACGACCGAATGCCGGATCTCGTGCATGATTGCCAGATGATGGTGGATCTCGTCTGGCTCGATGCGTTGGCCGTAGATCTTGACCTGGCCGTCCTTGCGGTCGACAAATGTGAGGGAGCCGTCGGAGTTGAGGCGCACGAGGTCGCTGGTCGCGTAGAAGCGCGTTTCGGGGGTGCGGCCCACGCGCGGCGCCCAGGCCAGGCCCGCGACGAAAGCCTCGGCCGTCCTTGCAGGGTCGTTAACGTAGCCGCGCAAGAGTGGCGCGCCCTCGAGGAGGAGCTCGCCGACAGCCCCGATAGGCACGAGACGCTATCTGTTGCCCGGCTCGGTCACCCAGCGAGCACATCCCGAGGGGTGGCCGATGTTGGACGCTTCCGTCGACCTCGCCACGCGCGGCATGACGGACAGTATGACGGCGCACTCTGCAGGACCGTAGCCGTTGCCCAGCAGGAGTCTGTCGGCCCAGCCGTCAACGTCCCTCTGGGACAAGGGCTCGCCGCCGAGGAAGAGCGTCTCGACCCCGCCATGCCGCTTGGTACTGTAATAGCAAATGCGGCTGTTGATCCGCCATGGTCAGTGCCAGCTATTGCGGCCACTATAATCGCTGGACGCAGGCCCGAATCTGAACCCCCAAACTCCCCAGGTGAATACACCAAGTGCCAGAGCCAGTTGGGGGTCATTGAAGTGGGTATTGCCTCAAGTACCACCCCGAGGAGAAGGACACCCTATGCCGTACTACCATACAGTGCCCATCTGCATATTTGTTTAGGGCGCCAACCCCTTGGAGACAGCCGTCCTGTCAGTTCCGCTTTTGGTTCCCATCGGGGCACACCGGCAGACGAAGGGTGCAAGCATGCCGCCGCGACGCCTTTAAGCCTCGCTCATGAGCTGGCTTTCGGTGCAAGGATTGCGTGGAGCCACAATGCCCAGCTAGGCTGGGATATTTTTGTGCAGATAATTGATTTCGCGACGGCCTGTCGCTTAAGTCGCCAGCCGATTCAGGACTCCCCAGGATTCCGGTGCCAGCATTCATACGACGGGTTCAAACTCGTACGACTCAGGAACGCTTACCGCCACAACTCAGGGCTCGGCGGACTTCGGGCCGCTGTCCAGACCGAGTTGGTCACCTACCAGAGGCTGGAGGAGGGGAATGGCTGGGTGTCCACCAATTTTGACTTACAACTCCTTAAAAAGGGTTTTGGTAACGGAACTAACTCATTATGCCTGCCACTCGTGGCTAACGGAATGATAAAACCTGTTGAAATATATAGCGTGCACAGGGGAAGTGGTGCGCTAATCACAGGGACGGCGGGCGCACGTTTAGTTGGACTGGCCCTGCAATGCACTAAAGTTAACGCTATGCAGGGCTATAAGCAATTGTAGTTACAGGCTTTGTTATTTAGGTGAGGGGCAGCCAACTCTACTCCCTCATATACTCTCCGACATCGGTAACGCGGGTTTTGCGCGGGCGGGCGTTCCGGTGCCCTAGGCCTATTCCCGATAAATTATTTTGTATGGGGTCGGCAAAAAATCAACCCACGGCCACCAAAGCCATCTCCGCGTTGGGCCGACAAATCTGACTTGGTCAAATTGACAGCGACTTGAAGGACGGGTGACTCGTAGGGTCGCAACCCTTGTAGAGCCAATGACTCGTAAGGCACCAATCCCTTACAAAGTAGGTGACTTGCAGGGCAGTGGCCCCTATAAGCCGGGCTTGCAAGTGCAAGCCGCGTGCAACCCCTACAGGGTAGGTTGCATGCACAACCCTTGCAGGGTAGGTGCATTGCACAACCGACCACGTGCCCCAACCAAGTGTACAGGAGGTGCAGGGTAGGTTAGGTACGTATGTACCCTAGCCTTAAACAAACTAATTACATAATTTAGCCCTAACCGGTATAGGGGCTACAGGGTAGGCTACCCTGGTACATGCAGTAGTTATTTTTTAACACTTCCAAATAGGCCTGTCACGGCACAGCAGCTGGGTGCTAGGTTGAAGATCTGTTGTTGCACAAGGAGGAAGGTCCGCTGGCTCCGTAAGGAGCCGGCGGATCACTGGCTAAATACAGGTGTGCGGGCTTGGTCCCGTGACAAGGCCGCTAAAAAGAATAGGCAAGGAGGAGGGTCAAAGTTATCGAGCGGTAGGAAATAGGGAATGAACGAGCGTGGGCGGTTGCAATCTTATATGAATATGGGATTAAAGCCCCGCCCAGGTCCCCGGTAGCAGATGCGAGGCAGAGGCAGGAGGTGGCAGAGGTGGCAAAGATGGCGGAGGCAGCAGGACCATTAACAATACCTGTGTAATACCCGCGGTGTGAAAGCCGGAAAGCGGTTGCCTGGATATTGAGGGAAAGGAGGGGATGCCAGAAGCCGGGCGCCTGGACATGGCCGGAATGGGGGGCGCCAGAAACAGGGCCTCTGGCCAATCTGCACCCGTCCCCCATCCCGGCAGCGGCGGCCAACTCCTCGTCTATAGCATATATTGCGTAAATTTAACCAACGCCGTGGAAGAACGAGGTTATGTTGGTTGCGAAGGGGACGTTGCCATGCATTCTTCCCAAAAGGGTGGTGGAGGTGATTAGATCCCTGAGCATCACCGAGCGGGGGTGAGGCGGGCCTGAGCTGTAGCGGTGATGCTTACTAACCCACACTAACCCGTGCGGGACGCCAAGCTAAATGGTTTTCGTGGATGACTACCTACGTAGGTAGGTACCTACGTACAGATGAGTACCTTTTATGTATCAAGGGAAAACGTAGACACAACTGTGATAGTTGTATGGAAATGGCGTGTCCAACAGATCATGCTGGATCTCGTTGGAACTTGGCTGTCCCTTAACCGAGCCAATGAGGTGTTTCAGAGGTTTCATCCTGGATGTGGTTACGGCGCTGTCAGGAGATCTAACTTGCCCATGAGATTTTGCACTTGTATGCTTCCTGCGGTGCTTTGGCCAGCTTCTTCACGCGGTGTAAGTCAGAGCAGAGCGTTTGGAATTTTACAGCCCTTGCCGGAAAGGTGATGAAAAAGGGAAGAAGAGAAAGAAAAAAAAAATGAGAAAGAACACAGCACATCCCTTGGGCGTCGATTGCGGCTCCCGGCGGTCCCCTGGAGCTTACCCGTAGGAACCTCCGTCTCGTCGCTTTACTCGGAAGAGTTGGTCACATTTAAAATGTAATTGACGTTGATTTCGCGATGTGCGGCGTTCATGGCAGGAACCCGAGCGCTGTCGTTCCTTAAGCACGTGCGCATCGTCAAGGTGGGAGCTGCGAGGTTGGAATTTAGTGGTGCCTCAGGCTCCAACACCGAAAAATAGCGACAACCAAAGGATCCAAGACAAATTTGCCTTTTTCCTTGCGTAGAACGAGGCTGAAAAAGGGAGGCTGTCTTTCTTCACAACCACCTCGCCTCATTCTGTGTCTTGCTTGTCAGCCACACCCAAGGGGGCCACAGCCAAATCCACCACATCAACACGAGAACTAAATTGTGGTATCATCTTCACCACTTCTTCTCATTCGGCTGGCCTTTTGTCCTCGCACCCGCAACGACATCACTCCACTCCCTCTCTACGGCCATCTGAGAATAATCCCGGTTACACACGGCCGTGGCAGCTTAATTTTCTAGCGCTTGATAAGTGGTCCGCCGCCACGTGCCAAAAAAGGCAGCCATCACCAGCCACAAACCTAAAAAAAAAAATCATGTCGATGCAAGACGACGGCTCCGACGGCTCCGACGGCGCAGCCGACTCCCAAATGGCCGAGACCATGGGCTTCGCTGCCTTTGGCGCCCAGACGCGCCCGTCCAAGAAGCGGCGCATGAACGACGCCTTCGTCGAGCCTCAGCAGCAGGCGCACGGCTCCGCCGCCAACAACACGCCGCTGGGCGCCAGGCAGCAGCAGCAGCCGCAGCGGGCGGAGCTCCCTCTCCATCAGGCGGCCGGCGCGGCCGTTAACGATGAAGAGATCGATCTTGACGTCGACGCCGATGAGGAGGACGGCGGCGGCGGCGGCGCACCCGGAGGTGCAGCAGCAGCTGCTGCTGCCGGCCTTCCACCGCGCCCACCTGTGCCCGCCGGACCCACTTCGGGGCCCCACACGCAGCAACAACAGCAGCGCGGCGGCAGGGCTGGACCTGGCGGCGGTGGACATGGCGGTTCGTCATCGTCGTCGTCGTCCCGGCAGTGGTGGCTCGACTACTACGACCCCAAGTTCAACGAGAACCCGTGGGACCAGCTCGAGAAGTCCCTCGGCCTGGAACCGAGGGGCTCGTGGCTGGCAACGTCGCGCGGGCATGCTCGGGCATGATGTGTGTGTTTACAACATGCCTCGAAAAACCCAGAGAGTCTGGATGGAAACAGTGGGTTTTCTTTCACCATAACTCTGAAAAACTCAAAATGAAACCTACAAAAAAAAAAAAGTCCAGGGACTCTATATATATTCGCCGCCAAGCATTTTCCCCACGTGGCTGGGATGTGGACGTCGACGACGGCGCGACAGCAGCAGCAGCAGCAGCACCGCAGCCTGCCAAGAAACGGCACAGGCTCAGGGCAGCAAAACAAACCGAGTTGCCTTCCGCAGCAAAAGTAACACGTCATATTCCTCACCCCCGCGCGCACGCCTTACCCCTCCCGTTGGGCTTCTCGTCGGGCTTCAACGACCCTGCCAGGGGCGGTGTCGCGTGGCGGTCACGTGACTCATCAGGGGGTTTGGCGAGAAAGCCCCTCTAGCATCCGGACCCAGCAGCCAGCCAGCCACGGCCTTCTGTCCACATCACATGATCGTCCACCCTCCTCCCACGTCAGCGAGGTGAAAGATGGGGCGGGCACGAGGGGAGGGGGTCTGCCAAGCGGGGTGACACGGTCCCAAGGATCTAGGCGGGAAGAGAGCAGGAAAACGCACGAGTTGTCGCTACCGTATCGAGACCGGAACAAGGAAAAACATAATTTGAGAGCACCCGACCTGGCCACCCAATGAGGACCGAGAGAGCGGGCTGAGGGTGAAGAGGGAGGTGCCTCCCTGCCCACCGCTCTCCCCTCCTTCTCTCTCCCTCGTCACGCCCCTCCCCCGGTCTATCTACCAGCCCTCCGCCGTCCTGGCAACTTCCCAAAATAGCAATACCCATAGCCCCAAAACAGACAAGCGTCCTCGCCCTCCGTTTTTCCATTCCCCTAGCGTCCACATCTCGGCGAGGGTTCTGTCTCCGCCGTCCTGCCAGCCCAGCCCTGTCGCTCTGCGCCGACCGGATCCAAGGGAACTCCCGTGGCGGGCCCTTGGTCCACACGCACGTACACCCTTCCAGCGTGGCTTTCCGGTCCCTGTAGCGTCTGCTGTCCAGTGCAGCATGCACACCCCAGGGGCGTCATTCTCCCACCACCTGCAGCGCTGGGGAATGGGCAGCTTTTGTACCTGTACATGTTCCAGCTTTTTTTTCTCTCCCCTGCCTGACAGCACACCCCCCAAAATAGAAAGCCGGCCATTTTCCCCAGATCGTCCAGATTCATCCAATCATAACTCGTAATGCTCACGGAAACAACCGCCCCGCGTGGGAATAAAATAAAAGCAAAAACAAAGGGAAAAATGGGTGGTGGGGGAAGAGTAAAAAGCAGCGTAAAAGAGGGGGAGTCGGAATCCAAAAAGACACGCCCTCACCATCAACCCCAAACAGCAGCCACACCATCCTCGGCGCCGCTCTAGCTAAAGCAGCAAGGAAAATGGCGTTTGACGTGCAGGAACGTGCGCTCGCAGGGCTTTTGTTTGCCGCGCTGCGGAATGCAACGGCAGATCCCACAGCGGTTTTTGCGCCCCCTGTCGCCATATTTGTTGTTCGACCCCTGTCGCTCGCTCTTCTCACCTCCCCACACACCATTCGGCGGGTTTTCCCATCCCGACACCTGCATAACCGTGCCTGGGGAAAAACACCACAAATGATAAATGGAGGGGGCGTGTGAAGGGATTGCGTGTAACACAAAAATCCAAGACAGTGTGTGGGAACAAAATGGTGGAAAAAAAAAAAAACATTAAACGGTTGCAAGAAAACAGGGATTGTCGAATAACTGCAAAAAACGAAAAGCAAAAGAAGAAAAAAAAAACAGGTCTGATTCCGGGAGCTTCCCCGAAGTTAATGACAAGGATCAAAAATAGCAGAGCAGCACGCTAAGACGTTGCAAATCGTCAGGGGTAGGGCAGGGAGGTGATCGGAAAATGTGGTTGGAAGCATGGTGCTTTGAGGCTCAACTTTGCACCAACGACGTTTCATGGGCGCTTGGAGATTTTAGTAGTCCGGAGACGGGTATCGCTCACGGGCCTTTTTGTACTCCTTGGCGTGCTTCTTGGAGGCTTTTGATTGAATGGACCTGTTCCAGATGCGGCTCGGTCAGCAAAAACGCCCCCTGGAGGACTCGGGAATGGTCGAAACGGGAGACGAAGTAAAAATTAAAAATTGAAAATAAAAAATAAAAAATAAAAAGGCGTGGGAGCCACTTACGAAAGCGTCTTTTGGGTCCACTCGAGGTCATCGCGCACTTCGTACGCGGCAGCCATACCCTCGGCGTACCTGGCGCGGGACTTGGCGAGACGAGCCTGGGCCTTCTTCTGCAAGTCGAGCAATTCACGGTGCTTGGCGTTCAGGCCTCCAGAGCTATGATATCATGGCGGGATTTCCGCTTCTTGTCAGCGCACAGTCAAAAAATAAAAATAAAAAGAAATAACGCAGCTAGCCGCCAAAGGATGGAAAATCGGCAGGTTGCGTCGGCGAAACCGGGAATCGGGAGAGGTGTGATTGCAAAGGGGAGCGGCAGGCGGAAACTCACACTTTGGCCTGTGTCACAGTGCAGTTGTCCATCACAACTGGGTTGCGGACCTCGTCGAAGCGCTCTTGGACGTACTCGTTGAAGTCGACGCCGCTGGCGGACGCGGCGCTCTCGTAGTCACCGTGGCTGCTGGTGGCGTAGCTGGCATAGCCGCTGGCGTCGCCGTAGCCGGCCGCCGGCGAGTACATGGCCGAGGACGAGTATCCCGAGCCGCTGCTGTACGATGCCAGCCCCGCCGATGCGGCGCTGCTGCTACCCGCCGCCTCCGACTCGGGCGGGGAGACAGAATAGGCGCCATGGCCCCTGTCGCCGACGGCGTAGTAGCCGCCGTAGTGACCCATGTGGCCATCCTTACCCATTGGCACTGCCATTGGGAGGGCGCCACTGGCCGAGTAGTACTCGCTGCCGTAGGCTGACGACATTGTGATGGGGACGTGGATGTGAAATAGCAGCTCTGGGCTCTGATGATGGCGTGGGCGAGGTTGCTGTATGCTTGAGCAGACAGCAAGGTTTGTGAAAGATGGTTGTTTGCTTCCCGCAGAGGTCTGGGGAGGACGAGAGGTAGCTCTGAGGGGTAGCCGGCCGGGAGAGAAGATGACTAGAGGGTGGGTATGATGTTGTTTGAGGGTGTGAGTGTGTGAGGGTGCGTTGTGATGTTGGTGGTGTCCGTGGTATGTGTGCGTGGGTATGAGCAAAGGGTAGTGCGATGTCTGTGGAGGTCTGTGAGGAGGCGCTTTGGAGACAAGGTGTCAAGCAAGCGGCTTCGTCTGGGCAAGGTCGACTGGAAGGAAGCTTGGGAGAGAAGTTCTGATGAAAAAGGAAGATGGATCAAGGAGACCAGAGTCGAACAGATGTGCCCTATTTATACATTTTTGCGAGGCCCCCCCTGTCGAAAGGGGGCTACGGTTTCCATAGGAGCGAGGCCATGGAGGATAAGACGTGACGGATCTATTCGTCCATGTCTAGGGCCGACGACTGCCGGGGCTGGTCTTGACCCCGCTCGAGACGGGCATGGTGGGAGGCGGATATGACGACGGCGACGGTGGATGTGGTGATAGCCATGTCGGTCTAGTCCCATGGAGGCACACATCTGGGTCCTCCGTAACCTACCCTGCCCCCTGTCTGGGCCTCATGCCGTGGGGCGATCCCCGAGTACACCCACTCGTTGAGGAAAGGCCGAACTCAGATTGGTCCCAGGGCGACAGGCTCGTCTGATCAGGAGGCATATACGATAGAGACGACAAGAAAAAAACGCGGTGCATATGCCGAGAGGCAAATCCGTGGGATTTGCATTGGTGGAGATATGAACAGGGTAGGGGCGTGTGTGGTATGGAGTACCGTGGCTGGAGTGAGATATGTTGGGCCGGGATAAACGGCGGGAGAGGGTGTCATGGATCATGACGAGGGGTGGGAGGGCGAAGTGGAAGCGGGAATTATCCATATAGAGCGAAGCATTGACATCCGAAGACTCCTCGGCCATGCTTGTGAAGGCCAAAAGGTATGGTTTAGGTGACCTTTTTTTTTTTTTTTTGGCTGCTTAGTGCGGTGTGGGTGGGAAGAAAATTTGGCTTAGTTTGGTTTTTTTTTTTTTCCTGTTCTTTTTTTTTCTCTCTGGCCAGAATTCCCCTGTCCCATTTTAAATTCCTCATCGGAGCCGAGGGGGCGTGGGCGCATCCAGCCGTACAGCCAAAATGGAAATCAAGCGTCCCATTGCCCAGAGCCCGTCCAGTTGGACAAATCAGGGACGAGGTGGCTTTGGCTGACGGGTAATGCGGTGCGGCGGCGGGGATGGGGGCACGGAGAGAGATGGGCATGGCAGCACAAGGAGAGCTTTCAGCACACGTCGGGCACATGGCTCGACGTGGGGACTCAGACGGAGTGGGATCTGTGCTGCGTCGGATGGTGACAGCGACCTAGCAATCCGCTTGTAGTCTAGGGCCCGTCCTAGCATTTGACTTGAATCGTCCGCCTGCTCGAGCTTGGGAGCTCCCTGTTGTCTTCGACATCGTTTTGCACTGGGCAACGTACCTCGGTGGACTCCGCCTATTTCGCCCTTTCGAGCCGGCGGAGGCGAGAAAAAGTGGCAAAAAAACAGGTAGATGGGATTTGCAGACAGGGAAGAAAAACGGTCGGTCCAGGGTGGATGGGGTGGCAGTAGACGAGCATTGATGTCTCTCGGTTCACGGCCGGGGGTACGACGTGGGAGCGTTTGCTGTGTCTGGTGCCGGCCCAGGATCGGGTTTGCGGATGGGACAGTTTGTACCGTGACCTCAACCCCGTCCACTCGTCTGGCCTGGCTGCTCCACCCCAAGAGGCAAAGGCCCAAGGCCCCCAGTCAACGTCGAACAAGCGCGCTGACGCTAAAGCGGTGGGCAGAAATAGGGAGCCCAGCGTAGGATTGACGGTACGCGCTCTCTCGTTGGCTGGTGCAGGTAGAGGCACGGAAGCGTGGTGGTGCAGAGCCAGGCGACGTCGTAGGCTCAAATTGCGGCCATCAGGCAGAGGTGCATCATGTCGGGCACACTCTGCTCCTTTTTTTTGTGGTGTGTGCTGCACACCAAGGAGAAGAGAAGTGAGAAAAAAGAAAAAGGAAAGGCGGAAAGGACCGCGGCAGGTACCTAAGGGCCTGCAATTTATCAGACTGACCTAACCCTTTGTGGCAATGTTCTGGCGCATTGCGTCTAGGTGGCCTCACGATGGCAAGTCCTCCCGCGCGTTCCTTCCCCGTCAGCGGGCGACATCCGAGATACAAAAAGCAATTACCTTAGGTCCGTGGTGCCTGTCTGTTTCTCGCTTGCCCCTCATTTGGGCGTCGTCCCACAATCCAGTCCTTTTTCGATGCTGACAGGGAAGGTGCCGGAAAAGTTGGAGATCATGACCAGGGTAAATTCCGATTTTCTCGAGTTTTGATTGGCCGAATTTTCTTAAATAATTACGTTTTTCGCTCGCACTCGGCAACGAACTTGGAACCCACCCGTCCCTTTTTTTCTTTTGCTCAATGGATCCCACGGTTCAGCCAAGCGCCCCGCTCCCCCAGCAGCCACAACATCTTCCGCTGCATGCCCGCGTTCCGACGCTCCCAGATGACCGATTTCTCAGCGCCCGGGAGATGCATCACGGAATTGACTTATTGACTCGGTCCGGGGTTGGGCGGGAACGCACTTGGCTGCGAGGTCACCACATGTCTCACCCCTTGACACCAGAGCCACTGTCTCTGGTCCTGCCCTCTGTGCTCGTTGCCAAAGGACACTGACTGATTGGTCTTACCAACGAGGATCTGGGTGCCTTGAGCAAGCCACTGCGCGTACGAATCAAGGGTTGAATGTCCCGCGTATTCCGCCAAACGGCCTCGATGTTACGGTGCCTATTTCGTGGATGCGGCTCGGCAATGGGCCTGTCGGAGGCAGCCAACATGGGGGCGGCATCTAGCCCAAGGACCTCATGAAAACATTCATGTACGCGCCGCCAATTGAGGCCGCTGAGCGTGGGTAAATCCCAAGCGAGCGGCGACGAAGAAAATCCAAATGGACCAGATCTGGCATGCCCTTGTTTCGCCGGCTGCTGCGCTAGCCATTCGTCGACCATGCATCGGACCGCACTCCAACCACTGAGAGCGGCCGAGCCAGGCGTCCCTCCCCCACACGGCCTCGACCTCGGCTGCCTTTGGTTTAAGGCAAAGGCTCGCGGCGTTTTCGGGCCTCAAGGGCGTGTGCCTTGGGGCATCCCAGTGGCTGCCTCGGAGCGTTGTGCCTCCAAATCGGCCCTCCGCCCTCCCCGTGATGGACAGACAGGGCGCCATACTAACGGCCGAGTCAAGTTGTTTCGAAGCATGTCGTGGCTCACGGTATCGAGAAAATTGAGGCGTTGGCAGTCGTACTGCTTCTGCTGCTGTTGCTAACGCTACTTCTAGTAGCAGCCAGCACACAGAGGACGGGAGGCCTTGACGCCAACGCAACTCATGCACACGTTAAGCATGTGTCTCGAGTGCAGCCTAGACCACAGACCTCACGTTCATGTTCCATTACACCGCATAACCCGGAGGTGCAGGAGTAGACGAGGTCGATCGAGAGATCGGCGATGAGAGAGGGCTAGAGGTAACAGGAAAAAGAGGAAGATGAAAATGACGAATGAATTGGCAGGTCAAAGAGGATTAATTGACCCCCCACCACTAGAAACACGGCTAACTCGATGAGGGGTGACCTGAGAACGATGCGAACAAGCAGACCCAACCTCATCAGCCAATCCGACCCGGACTAACAAGCACCCAGAGAGGCAGCCCACTGCTCCCAACGCAACTGCGCCGAGGCTCATATCTGCTCACATCCTTGATAGCTCCTGAGCTAACCCGGTCCGGCTCTTTTCTGTCTCACCCTGTCATTCTGTCATCCTGCCATCCTGATGCAAGGTGCCGAGCTTGGAAGAGGGGAGGAGTGCTAGCTGCTAGCTACGAACTAAGCACAGCTCACGGGGTTTGACAATAAGCGGTGACAGGTAGGTAGGTACCTGCCTAGGTATTTATCACAGTAGCCCAACGACCCAACCCAACCTCTCGGGCCCATCGGCCAGGGATAGGTACCTGTTCTCCAACAGATGCGCAGTTGGCGGCGGTGGATATGTACTTGGGTGGGCCTGTCCCCGGTCCCCGAAAAAAAGCAACAGGGGCCGGACGAATCTGGGCAGACAGTGGCGCAAGCCATAGGGCAATGGTGCATGGGAAAATAGCTGCCCAATCCGATTGAAAAAATGACAAGAAGGAAATCACAGGCGAAACCGAAGACCGGCCAGGCGGACCCGACTTCGGGGCACTGCTGACGCGGAGCCAACAGGCCGGCCGAGAGGATTTCTTTGCTACTCAGGCTGACAATTCGCACAGGCTCACAAGTACCAGACATTAGATTGAAATAGCCGGATGAGGCGCATAACACAGACGCATGTGCAGGTACGCCACCAGAAGAGGGGGCATCGCAATATCGGCCATCTGACTCACCTGACCAAAGACGTGCTCTGTCAACGTCGCAGATCACCCTGGATGGAAGGTAGATAGGGAGAAGTGATGGATGCCGGTGGTGGTGGGTGGGAGGCCGCCTCCACACTCGAGCCGGAGTACACAAAAGAAGAAGAAAATTAAACTGCGGCCTCCCGTTGCTCATCCGCGCCGCTGATATGCGGCCGAGATGATCTTTTCCTTTCTTTTTTCTTTTTTCTTTTTTTCTCTTCTTTCTTTCTTCCATATGTAGCATGGTGGGGTTGCGTCGCCCGCCCTTGGTGGGAGGGCGTCCCTACCGGGTTGCCCAGGTCCAAAGCTGCCTGCCTGCCGACCCAAGAAAGCCCGCCCTTTCGCCCCATCACTTGGCCTGCAGCATAAAAATCCCACCCCAAGATCTTGAAAAAGAATGCAGCGAGCAGGGGGGAGGAGGAATGGGAGGGGAACGCGCACGCGCGACGCGGCGCAAAGTGGAGAGCCCCAAGCCGGGCAGAAAGAGGAAAAAAAGAAGAAAAAAAAAGACTGTAAGGTTGACTTACATATGTACAATACAATGCATGCCTGCCCGGCTGGCCCTGGCCCGACCTGCCTTGCCCTAGCCTGGTTTGGGGTTGGTTTGCTGGTACGACAGCGCGGGCAAAAAAAAAAAAAAAAGAACGAACGAGCGGTGCGACGGTGAGAAGAAGGATGAGGGGCTTCTGGCCACTCGGAGGCTGCTCGTCGTCTTGGCGCTCGCCCCCAAGCTAGGTATTGACGACAACGACCAATCACACCAAAACTGTTACAAGATGGCCTGGCCGCCCGGATAGAGCTCTAGCCGAGCGATTGAGTCACCGGTCTAGGCATCTACGGATCGCTTTCTGGGCCACCGAGGGCTCGCTGGGTTGCGTCTACCACCAATTCGGCTTCGGGCAGGTGGGCTCGGGCTGGGAGACCATGGAGATGAGAAAGGTGACCCGTCTTCGAAACAGAGCAGGATGTATACCTGCTGCCCATTATTACCGTGGGCTGGCTGGCGTCGAGCGTGTCGGACTCGGACTCGAGCCTGACTGGAAAGACCTTGGAGAACGACAGGAGGCATGGGATCGGCCGGGTTTGTGCTTGTAGTGGGAAGCCGACTTCTTCGCTCGTCGGGAGCAGCGAGGCCGACGGGGGCCTGGGCGCCCGCGTGATGACGTTGACGGCTCCGTCGCTCATCACGGTTCCGAGCTCATCACAACGGGGCCGTAGAAGCCATCATCTATCACCCGGGATATCGTGAGGCGTATCTTTTACCATCAGCCGCCGCAGCTTCCGATGGCGTGAGCCCATGACGTTAAGGAGAGTGACGGGTAATCCTGATTGGTTCTGCTGCCTAGCCTCCCGTTTGGATAGCTCGGAGATAAGAGTCGACTGTTTATATGCGGTCAAGCATCCTTCGCACGCTGCTGCCTGGGGCCCAACCCTAGGGTGCGACGACCGTCATCGGCATTTCTCGTGAACAAAAAAAAAAAAAAAAAAAGAAAAAGAAAAAGAAAAAGAAAAAGAAAAAGAAAAAGAAAAAGAAAAAGAAAAAGAAAAAGAAAAAGAAAAAGAAAAAGAAAAAGAAAAAGAAAAACAGACTTTTATGCTCTATATATGTCGTCACCCGTGATTCCCCGGTGTTGCTGGTCTTTAAACATGTATAGGTACAGGTATGTGGCATAAAACGTGGCAGCAAAGCTCGCATCATCCCCTGGCAGGTTGAAAAAAAAATACCTCGGTCTTTTTTGGGAAAAAAAAGAAAAGAAAAAGAAATACCCTTATAAAACATGCGAGGCAATAAACTCGACCGCCTCGGGCACCTGCTTGTTGTAGCTCAGGTGCGTGGGCGTGACGAGGAGCGTGCCCTTGCAGGTCAGGTCCCCCTCCTTGCAGATGATGAGCGTGTCCTCCAGCGGCAGCGGCGGGATGGCGCCGCCGTCCTGCTCCTTGCGCGTGTCGCCGAACGTGACTGCGGCGCGCACCTGGCTCAGCACCGACGCCGGCAGGTCCCGGACCGCGATGTGGACGAGCGCCGCCCCTTGGCTGTAGCCCGAGAGGGCGATCTTGGTGTTGGGGCAGGCGACGGTGACGTTGGTGATGAGCTCGCCAAAGGCTCGGCCCTCTGGCGCCTCGGCGCCCCAGATGTCGAAGTTGTCGCGCAGCCGGGCCCTGTAGGGGACGCCCTGGATGGCGACGCGCTCCTTTCCCAGCCGCTTCCTGAGCTGGTCGGCTAGGGTTGTGCCCGGCATACCTCCCTGTTTTTTTTGATGCAGCGTCAGTCTCCCCTACTGCTTTTTGTTGTTGCGAGAGACGTAGAACAGCGAGATGGTGGGGATGTTTGGTTGGAGCATACCAAGTTGCCGGGCTGGATCGAACCACGGGCATATAGCAAGGTGACGTCTCTGCAAGTTCCATTGCCTTTGAGGAACTCATTTCCCGAAAAGCCGATGCTGCCACGGCCTGGCCAAAACGGGATCGCCCTGGACGTCTTAATTATGTCGGTCGTGTTGGTTGTGTCCAAAGGCATGGCTGCGGCGCTCGAGGCCGCAAGGAGGAGGACCGTGAACTTCATGGTAGTGTTTTCCCTTTCTCTCCTCGGCCTTGGGTAAATTAACACTGGGGGATAAAGAGCGTAGAGCACCTAGGAGTGAGCGACTTCTATGTACTAAAGGAATGTCGACTTTTTAAAGGAGAGACTGCATATCCACGGAGCCCAGAAGGACCCATGTAGAAGGAATGTAAAGGAGTGACGGTTGAGGAAGGTGTTAAAAAAAAGGAGGCCATCGCGACGAGCAAGGCTATCTATTATCCTCTCCCACTCTCCATATTTGACCCCATCGTCCGCACGGCACGACGAGCCGAGAATCCCAAGGATTGGGGTCGCCAGCGCCACAATGGGTTAAATTTATCGCTGTCTTTGTTTCCAATTTCAGACGAGGCATGAACTTCGGCGGGTATCGTGTATTAGTCGTCTCCGCTTAGGTTCCCCGACGAGTCACGTCACGGTTGGCGATGCCACAGATATGCGGGCCATGGAGCAGGCCGACTCCCTGCCCATCTTTGCCGAGCGCTGGCCTGGGGAAGGGTGCGGGCCGGAATGATGACAGATTTTGGTTG
>PYSS01000046.1:249684-263880 GCA_003049465.1 Magnaporthiopsis rhizophila | reverse complement strand
GGTCAGCTTTCACCGGTGATATGACTGGTCCCGCCCGCCTCGGCGCCAGCAACGACGTTTGTGCGCACGATGCGTGCAGATACAATGTCCATGTAGACCAGAGCGACGATCTCAAGCCCCGCGTACGGGCTGTAAAGGTACTGCAGCTCCTGCTCGACGGGGACGCCGTCGTGCTCGATGGTCTTGTTGTGGCCGGTAAAGGTCATGTCGCGGCGGTAGTCGCCGGCGAGCTGGCGGCTCATCTCGCGCCCGTCGTTGTCGAGGTAGACGTCGTAGATGCTGCCGTTCTGCGCCAGGATCCGGTTGCGGTGGTTCCGGCCGCTGTAGTCGTTGACGCTGAAGAGGATGTTGTACGCCAGGTTGTACTCGAGGCTGCGCTTTTGCACCGTGCTGCCGCTACTGTCGCCGCCACCGCCGTTGCCGTTGCCACCGCCGATGATGCCAGTCGTGTCGTTGATGACGCCGCCAATCGTGCGACCAAGCGTGGCCACGATGGGGTTTAGGTCGATGGAGTCGAGCACGTCACTGACCATCTGCAGCAGGTTGCCGAGCCGCGCCTCGAGCTCGACTTTTGCCGTGACGTTCTGGATGGAGAGGCGCACGCGGTCGATGGAGGCGTCGACGCCGGCGTTGAAGCGCAGCAGCTTGAGCACCTGCGCGTCCAGGTTGATCTTGGCCGTGATGTTCTCGACCTCGACCGAGATCTCGCGCACCGACACGGACGCGTTGAGGTACACGTCGGGCTCCGTCGGCAGCTCGACGCCCGCCGTGTCGGTGTTTTCCGTCCGGTACCTCGCCGCCTCCGGGTCGCCGTTCTGCTCTAGGTTGTAGCCTATGTAGCCATCGCCGCCCTGGCGCGACCCCACGTTGGTCTGCGCGGTTGCTACCCTTAGAAGGAGGGAAAGTGCCAGGACGAGTGCCCTGCTTGAAGATGTGAAGAGCTTCATGATCCTTGCGGTTTCCTGCCCGCGGGTTGCAGGCGAAGAGATGGCGGGAGTACAAGGCGTACAGTGGTGGGAAACGCAGTCCGGCGGAGGGTAAAGGGGAGGAGTCTAGCAATAGCCGACCACAGCAACGAGGTGTGTCTTGATCAGACGCGTCTCACAGCTTGGTGCGGAGAAATGCTTCTGCTTGCTCACTCGATTGTAAAGTAAACCGGAGAGGACGGACAGACAAAGCAGGCTACGGCCATGCTAACATGCCATTATGCCAGCCCATCATGGGACAGCGACCTACGTCAACGAAATTGTGATAAAACGGTCAGTTAAGGTGCAACAAAAAGGGGCTAATGCGGGCTTCCAAGTTCTAGTGCAGGTCTAGGTTGCTGTCTGCATATCACCTCGTCTTGTTCCTTGCTTCATTGTTGCGGCCGGCAGCCAGTCGGGGAAAGGGCAGGCTTGGCTGACCGGCTCCTCATTTCCATCACAGCAACGGCCATCGAAAAACCTGCCCCGGATCGATCGGCGGTGACACGACATGCGCCATCTGCCTGCAGCACCCTCGCCCAACAGAGTACCACCCTAACCGGTATTTGCTTCATCGTTCCAGGGTTGCAGGAGGCATTGCATGCATGGCATGTGCACTCGCATCTGCTGTGACCAAAACAAGATGTTGCTTCACACCACCCTGCGGACGCATTGTGGTTAGCAATTTGATTCCTGCACATCTCCAATTGCAAGGAGACGGGAGAATGCGGCGCAATGCTCGCCCTACCTTGCCCTCAACTTCCTTCCCACCATCCGCTGTGGCACGAGCTTTGGGGACCGAGCACCTGCTCCATCAGCGGTGCAACGCCCCGGAGCGAAGTGCCCGTCCAGCACTGTTTACCGTAAGCGCTCAGTGGCTCGGCGGGCTTCCAGAGCGGGTTTCAGAACCCACAGCCTAGCCGCTCGCCGATTTCCGGCCTTGAGCACGATCCACTTTGGCCCACTTTCAGGGCAATCAGCCGAGAGTGGAGCGGTGGGGAACGGCCTCCTCCTTGACGGTGAGATGGCATGTCACTCGCAGCGAAAGGGCTGCCTAAAAAATCCGTATCTCCGCTGCAGGGGAATGAATGGACCGCTGATCTTTCCCGCCCTCGGCTCGCCTCCGCTCTCTCCCTGGTGCCAATGCAACCCCGCGACACCACCAAACGGTCCTACACCCGCGCCAGGCAAGCCTCGAGTCTTTCTAGCCGATGCCTCCAAAGCGCGGATTAAGACGCAATCTCCTTGGAACTTGGAAGCCGTTGCATCTCCTGCATGCCGGCTAGGATTGCCAACCCACTCAGAAGCCAGCAACAGGCGCCACGTCGCGTGCGCCGAGCTGCCCACACACACCACCAGCCCTTTCTTACCCAGCTGGTGCCTGACGAGCACAAAATATGGTTCAAAAGCCGGGGTCAAGCTTCCTTTGCCTTGAAAATTAGCGTCCTTTTCATCATCTCGACGGAACTGCGGCTCTCCTAACCCGCAAGCATCCATATCTGAAGCCTGTCGACGTACCATCGCCAGACGCCCAGTGCTTGAAGCAAGAAAAAGGAGACGGCAGGAGGAACGGGTCGGAAACGCTGTCATGGATCGTTGGTTTATTATCGAACCCCTGACCTTAGCAGACATGCTCTTGTTGCTACCTTGAGCCACATGCCCCGTCCGGCAGAATTTCGAGGCCACATCCGCTGCCTACGATGACGACATGACGACAGCGAGGGGAAGAGAGGTTGGCCTTGCTTTGCTTTCCTTTGGTCTCATCTCGGGCTTTCTGCCCTGGTCCACCCGTAACAGGGAAAGGGGCTATAACGATGCGATAGCGTAACTCGTGCATTGCCTCCGGATGGGCATCGGCGATGTGAGTAGTCCGCCCTCGTCGGACACATCTCCTTGCTTCCTGCCCGTCGGTTGGGTATTCTCTTTTCGCCCTTGTCCTCCCTCTCTCCCCCTCGAGCCTTGTGCGCAAGGAGAGGCCCCTACATACACTCGTTCAACAGACACTCGCAAGTAGAGCGGCTGTTTCTTTTCTATGGTGGAACGATAGTCCTCGCCGCCCACACCGAAAATGCGCAACAACGGCCTTGTCTCGCTCCTTGTGAGCTTTCTGCTACTCTTCTCCTTTGCCGTTGCACAGGACTCTACTACATCGACGCAGCCGCCTCCGTCAACTCCCACCAGCCAGCCCATCACGAGCAATGGGTCCACCCGCACTACCTCTGCCCCAACAAGCACATCTACAGGCGGCGGCGGTGGCGGCGGTGGCGGCGGTGGTGGCGGAGGAGTAGGCGGCGGCACCGGCTCCAACAGGGGCCCGCCAGACGTGCACCTCAAGGTGCCCGAGCTGTCCGTGGGCCGCATCGAGCTCGACGTAGACAACCTGCGTGCCGACGTGAACCTCGCGGCCGAGATCGCGGGCCTCGTGTCCATCAACGCGGGCGTGCAGGTCGGGATACAAAAGGTCAACATCACCATCGCCGACGTCAACGCCGAGCTCGAGCTCGTCATCCGGTTGGGCCACCTGGTCGAGATCGTCAACCGCACGCTGCACACGCTGGACCTGAACCCGCTGCTCGTCAACGTGCTCAACGAGGTCGGCGACCTTATCGACGCCGTCGTCGGCGCCGTCGACGGCCTGCTGGGCTCAATCGTGCGGGGCGACACCAAGCTCAACTTCATCATCGACAACCTCGGCCACATCATCCAGGAGACGGTCGACGCCGCCGGGAAGACGGTCAGCACCATCGTCGGCAGCTACACCCAGAACATGACCTTTACCGGCCAGCAGAAGACGCTCAAGAACGGGTTGGTGCAGAAGACATACGAGTACAAGGAGCTCGGGTCGCTTGTCAACATCATCACGAATGCCCTGGGCCAGGTTGTGCAGGCCGTTGTAATTAAGGGCAAAGGCGGAGGAGGCGGCGGCGGCGGCGGCGGTAGCAGTAGGACCGTTACGACCGCCACGACCGCCACGACCGCCACGTCACAGCAGCCGGCGCCGACGTCTACGTCAACATCATAGATAACTGGGTGCAGCTTCCCAGGGAACTTTGTGTTGCGTGACTGGGCATATCTGTGGGTTTACTGTTCCCAGCCTCTTTGCAAATAGACCAAAACAGATAGGTCCCTTGGACGCGGGCGAGTTCGGGAACAGGAGATATTCATTAATGTGACGTTTTTAGCATAGCTCGAGTCTCGGCAGCTGGGAATCAAAGTGCTCCTTCGTGATCATAGTCTTTCTCCCCTGTGCCGTTGTCGTCTATGCGCATCCGATGTTATGGCTGGGTGGCCTTAGGTGCCTGCTCCCACTCCTTCTCCCGCGTCGACGCCGCGACCAAGTTCACCAACACACCATGACTGACACAGAACATACGTTTCCAGCAACTTACCTCTGCCTTGCTCCCTCCCATCATACATTACCTTATTCGAATAGGACTTAGCAGCGAGCTGAATCTTCCTCCGATACGGCGCAGCCCTCGCCATGTTCAACCCAACGTACACTTTTCCCATCGCCACACCTCGCAGTTCCACCATCGAATATCAATCAGCGTCCACGATGAAACGTCCCTCCGCTGCGCCCTGGATGGCCGGACGCCCAGGATACTCGGTATGTCGTCAGCCACCCCGTCTGTCAGACCTGGTCAGTTCGCTGACCATCGAGACCCTGAGGTCAGTAAACCTTTCTAGGCCATCCGCCTTACAGTTCGCGTGGAACATGGCATCGGGCTCGACCGCATCTGCGATTCCCCAGCCACAATCACCATCGCATTCTTTCAGCTATCCATCTCTGTCGCAGGAAGCTATTCTTCCTGCCTAAGACCTAGGGCCCGCGAGCTGGTAGACATCGTCGACCCACCCAGTCCAGCCGAGCGGCACGATGCCTCCTCGTTTACCGGACTCGACATCTCTGGAGCTGGTTTGATTGCCGACGGGCTCATACACGCTGAGCGCACAGCAAAGGTTGACGAAAAGCTGCCGAAGGGAGGCTCGGGACACAATTCAGGTACAAATACCCTCCGCATTGGGAAGAATATCCAAGAGGCTCTAGTCAGATCTCCGTGCTGACACTGGAACGACCAAAGCTTCTAGGAACCAACATCTTGGCTTGAGGATCGAGCATGGAAAGCGCTGCCTGCCCAGCAATATCTTGGACTTCTCAAAGAAAGGGCTTGGTTGTCAGCACCAGACCATGGGCTGATGTTTCACCATACCGATCGGATCATGCATCGCACAGACCTTCCCCAAGCTCCAGTGCATGTCATTCTTAAGCGCTGCGACAATCACGTTGCTCTCTCCTCCGACTCTAAAGTTCCGTCTCTACCCACGGCCGGCCGTTGGCGTAAATCGGCGCACGCGCTAAAAGAGGTCTGAGGGCACAGCTTACCCGTCCGCAACGCACTGGCGTAGGATAAGGGTGTCTCTAGCGCTTAGTGGAGCACTAGCAGGTCTTCAGGCCATGTTCGTCTCACATTTAATCCAACAAAAGCTGCGGTTCTGCACGCGCAAAGGCCGCACCAGCGTGTAGATGTGGCTGGCCATCTCCATGCGCCATGCTGTGGGGACAGATGGCTGATAAGAGGCCTACGCCAAGATGGGAGCATGCGGCCGCATCGTCGAGGCCCCTGCGAAGGATACAAGTCCGGTGAGCGTCTCCGTTGTTGATGATGGGGTCTGTCGGATTGAAGGCTTTGGCCTTGGCTCCTGGTGATGTTGGGGACTCCGGCGGGGGAGGTAGGTAGTATAAATCGACATGACAGACGCCTCGTCTTGCTTCGATATCCCTCGATCCAGACCAGCAAGCGTGGCAGCAGCCTCGACACCAAGGACCTCATCGGACCGGCAAACTACATTCGTTCTCCAACGGCCTCTCGCTACTCCCATCACCGTCTCTTCCTTCTCCCTACTTGACATCTTCGCCCCCTCCGCTGCCAGAATGAAATTCACCACCCTCGTCACCAGCCTTGCCCTTGCAGGCGCCGGCATCGCCACCAGGATCGGCCGCCGGGACGCGGCAACCATCAACCTGGCGCTGACGGAGGTGGTCGAGAAGATGACCCTCCTCGACGCGGCCGTGCTAAAATACATGGGTGGTTCGGACCTGACTGACATCGCGGAAAATGCCTACTACACGGTGGAGGCCATCCGCGGCGCCAGCATGCGCGTGTCCAACACTAGCGCCGCCGACTCCGTCGCCGAGGCCACCGGGTTCGCGGCCGCGGTTGAGCGCCTGACTATCGCAAGCGAGGGGCTCCTCACCCACGTGGTCGCCCAGACTGTCAACTTTACGACGTCGGGCATGTGCTCCGACGTCCACCCCATGTTCAACGAGATCGGTACGTTGCTCTGCCCTGCCCATGATGTTTCCATCTAGCAAGCACGAAGGCTGACCAAAAAAAAAAATCTTTTGCCACGGCGTAGGCCAGGGCGTCAACAAGCTGATGACCGAGGTGGCGGCCAAGTCCCACGCCGACGCCAGGTACCCGGCCGCCGCCACGATCCAGCGCATCACCGACCTGGTCGCCTCCACCAACGCGGGGCTGCAGGCCTGCGCCGCCGCCGTGCCTCGCCCCGCCGGAGCGCAAATCTCCCTCGGCCCCGGACCGGCCCCGCCCACCGTCACCGGCACCGCCGTCCTGCCGCCCGCGGGCCCCGGCGCCCCCACGCCGGCCCCGGCCCCGGCTGCCGCCACCCCAGAAACTCCCACGGGCACCGACGGCGCCTCGGTTGCCGGCGCAACTACGGGGTCGCGCGCGAGCGGCGCTGCTGCGCCTTCGCTTGGCGGCATCGCCAGGAGCGGCGCCGTCGCCGTGCTGGCCGCCGCCTGTCTGCTGCTGTAAATGGGGCTTCCCGGCTTCGTCTCGTCTTTTGGCCTAGTCTCTTTCTTAAATGAGCGGCTGCCCCTGCTGCGACACTACTTGCGGAGAGAGGTGAATGCTTGTGTGTTTGCGGTGCTTGCACTATATCCTTCGAGCTTTTGTGTACCATATTTGTATCTAATGAAGTAGGCTGTTTGTATCAGTAGATAGGCCTCATATCTTCTTTCTTTCTTATTTGAGGACGGAGCAGCTTAATGACGGACCAACCTGCTTTGAGACGCGACCTTGGTCCCCATTCTGGCGATGATGATGCCCGACTTGCGATTTCCCGGGTAACCCGCTTGACCACGATGTTGTCAGTTGTTCATCAAGACCTCAAGCACCGTTATATGTTTGAATGGGGCTACCTTCCAATCCTCGGAGATGGGGTGGCGGCTCCAGCGTCTTGGAGCTCCGGGCGAAGTGGTATGGCTGCCTCGCTTTGGGTGAACGCCTCCGCCCCTATCTACGGTCGCCCGAGAGCTATGATGGTTCTAGGTGTCCATGAGAATCTATGAACACATCCCAGGATGAGGAGGTCGCCGCAGTGGCTATAGCTGGATGGTAGGTCTACCGTTTGGTACTGTCTGGTGTGGTTTCGTTGAAACCGGTCGAAGCTCGCCCCGGGCTGGAGCCATGGAGACGCAGCTTCAGGGCTCATGGCGGGTTAGCGAGCCGAACGGGCTGCTGCGAGGCCATTGCTTTAGCGTGCGCTTGGTAGCAAATAAGCCACCGTAGCCGGCAACGGCATCAACGACACCAATCTCCACCTCAGCCTCGAATACCAAAGACGACCTCTCGGCCTTCCCGCACAGATCTTCCTCCCTCCGAGTCCGCTGCAGCATCGGGAACTAAAATTCCAAACGGACTTCTTTCAGGGGCTCATACCTCCACGAACGACACCGGAACCACCCAAAGAGCAGCGAGGATAGCCCTCATTACGTCCGGCATTTCGAGAGGCCTTGAGCCCCGGTGAGGGCAATTACCAGCCACGAGGCCTAGCACCAGGGCCGTTGCTATCCCAAGACCCATCGCGATGTTTAAGCCATCTCCACCTCGGCCCAGAACGATGGAGGCTAGAACGACAGGCACACTCTCCACTCGGCGGTGCCTGATGGCGGCGGCGGTGACGACTTCAGCACTCTTCCGTCGTCAGACTACGTTGTTTGTGGACGGAGGGGCTGGAAGTACATACCTAATCACTCGAGCAAGGCGGCGCTCGCCCGCAGCTCAGGCCGTCATTGCCTTGGCAAGTTGCGCGACGTCGACGTCTTCGGCAACTGACCTTGTGTGACCGGACCAAGAGCCAGTCCTTGATCCATAAGATCCATAACAAGCCAAGGCGTGGCCACAAATCTCCAGCGGATGGAGCAGCAGCATTATCGAGGGGTGGCGCCCAGGTCGAGACGGATAAAGGAGCCTGGCTCGGGCAGAGTACGACGACGTTTCCCACCACAGAGCTACCAGAAGCATGCCACCGCCGCAGACACAGATACCGACAGGGAATATCAACAGGCGGCCTCCCTCAAACCCGACTGCTAGCCGCCGGACTCCACAGCTTCCACGTGACGCCCGAACCGGGCCAGACAACAAGCCCAGAGGCAAGAGGCGATTCGCGTCGGCGCGGAGGTTGGACAAGGGGTAAAAGGTGGCCGGTATCAAGTACAGCTAGGGTCACCGAGCGCCCCCACCCCGTCATGGCTACCGTCAAGCAGCCTGCCACTAGCCATCGTCAGCGCCAGGATCATATTTTTTTTCAGGCAAAGGTACCCATAACGAGGGCCATACACGACACCAACACGTCCCGAGCTTCCTCTGCACATATCCTTGGTCTTCCTCGCCTCAGCCGCCAGGATTGTGTACAAGCATGGGCGGTGCGGCGTCACTGGGCCGTCTCGACCTTCTTCAAGGAGGCTCGCCGTGCTAATCCGCATACACCCGCAACAGCGTCCGTTCAAGACCTGGGCCTGTCTCCCGGTCCCACGATATTAGCCCCCACTCATCAGTTGGTCCTACACAGGTCACAAGGCACCATACACCCCCTCCCCCGCCTCAAAGTCTTCCACCAGTCTCCCAAAATAGCTACTTGGACGTCTGCACCAGACAGCCGCACAATATGTCCAGATTGAGTATGCCGTCAGCTTGGAAACCATATACTCTATCAGCTCATTTCCGTCGTCGAGCCCCAATCCGATCTCCATCTCCATCATCGATGGGTCCATGCCATGGCCTCAGTCCTGCGTACTAGGTTGGCATTTGCCGGTTTATCCGTCAACCGAGGGCCTGACGCCAGCGCTGGGTGGATTAGCCGGGCAATCAGCCTGTTGGCTGGACGCACCACACCAGTCGCCGGCCAGGTACACGTCCGGCCCGCCTCTCGGCGGCTCTCAGTAGCTCGCTAAACGTCAGGAGAAGCCCGCGAGCCATGGTTCAGTTCCCGTGTCGATAACCCGGCGCAGATCGACCATCGTCCCTCCTGTAATGGCTGCCTCTTTTCATCAACAGAAGTTCAAGCCGAAGCACCCGAGATGTGTCCCATGAGTCTCGGCCTTCCCGTAATCTAAGTTGACACAAGTCTCCATCGGAACTCAGCCCGGGATGGGACATGTAGTCGATAGCCACCCGCCAGGCCCGGACGTATCTGCTTGGCACCAAGGCGCAGAGCTGGAGGCAGACTGCCACCCCGGTTAGGAGCCCCTTGACCAGCGCCATCAATCCAAAAGTGCGGTGAGAAGGCATTTCTGTCGGATACTTGGTACAATCGTGGTGCGTTTCCCTAATTAATCGACGACGGCAGCTCATCCTAGACATCCCCGACCTCCTAAAGATCGATCGAGGCGGACGGTTCGGCAAGCTGCGCTGCCATGTAAGACGTCGGGTACCTACACCACAAGCTTCACTCGCATGCCCACTCGCTACCAGGCCCACGCTCCAGCAGCGACCGCTCCTAGGACCACTGCATGCCCACCCTGCAATATCGGGCGACATACAGACACGACGATCTATGCGGGCTAGACACGACGCGCTAGGTTGTCAAGGAGTGGGTCTTTTCTGTCCAAAGCGTCCAGACAGGTATCTATATTGCCTGACCTACGGCCCGGATCTATACTTAGCAGTCTCGTTTGAGCTCCCCGCACAATCCCGCATACTACCTTCCCTTCCTGTCTCCATTCTAGGTCGCAGGACACGTCGCAGCACATGGCAGCATGTCACGACATGTCTTGGCGGCACTTCCCGGGTGTTGGACTGGTCGCCTCCCGGGGTAAACCCTGTTTTTGAACGGCAAACATCCGAGAGAAGATACTGTTTCTAGACGACCGTTTATATCCGACAGCCGCTAGGCACCGGCGTTGTATAGCCCACTCGAGCATATAAAAGCGTCGCTTTTCCTCCCCTATAGCTTTCCATCGTCCAAGCATCAGCTCTCACACCTACATCGTCCAGTCATTACCTCAATCAGCCGCTACCAAGGCTCGTAGGAGACAACACAAGCTCTCCCACTACCAAAAAGAATTACACTGTTACTTGATCTCTTCGCCATGCAGATCAAGCTCCTCACCCTCTCCATTCTCGTCCCCGGTGGCCTCGCCCAGGGGGAGAAAAAGCCTCCCAATCCTCCCTACGGAGCGACCCAGAGCATGTGGGGCCAATGTAAGACTCTCTGTCCATCCACTTCTGGGAGACAGCAGCTTGGAGAGACTCCCTGCTAACTCAAGCCCTAATTCCAAGGCGGAGGACGGACGTATGCCGGCGCTAGAGCTTGTCCCACTGGAGCCTACTGCAGGTTCGACGGCAAGTATGTGAAATCCTCGGCCCTGCCATCCCGCCGCCAAGGCTGCTTCGGCGACGCTGACCGTCATACCACTGCAGTGAGTGGTACCAGCAGTGCGTGCCCAACAACTACCCCGACCACAACGATTCGCCCGGAAAGCAACCGGGCGGTCCCGGCATCATCACACGCACCATCACTACGGTCATCACCCTCGACAACCCGCGGCCCACCCGGGTCACAACCTACATCACCTGGCTGGAGCCAAAGCCGGCCCCTCCCATCACGCTGGTCCCGGACCAGCCCTGGCGGCCGGATGAGTAGGCACCATACAGGCTGGGGAGCACCGCAGTTGATCATATGTACCTCACACCCCCAAAGCATACACCTAGGCAAAGAGTTGTGGTGTAATAGTGTAATAGTTCCATCTCGATACCTCCAGACCGACGAATGTATTGCTTTTCGCCCCCTACTCTCTATGTTGTAGTTCCATGATGCCCTTGAGTCCGTCCTGTCAGACCGAGCCTCCTTGGGGCCATTGCGTGAAAACCACGCGACAACCTCGAGTCACCGGATGTTCACGCGCGATAGATCACTCCTCCGGCTGGGGCGCCCAGTGGCTCTTGATGACCTCGGTAATCACGCCGTGGTTCTCGGGCTCCAACAGCCCAGTCACGGCGACGACGGCGACGACGCCCTCGACCCCGCCGACCCGGATCGGCACGCCGCCGCCTCGGGTGGCATAGCGGCTGGCTTCGTGCGGACCAATACCGAAGTCGGCCAGGAAGGTCTCGGCGTCGCTGTGCATGTAATTGCAGTGTATCAGCCACGTGCTGCAGCCAAAGCGCAGCACGGTGGCACGCTCGCGCGCCACCCAGCTCTCGTAGTCCGGCGTCACGCCCGAGCCGACGGCGGCCTGGAAGACGACTTGGCCGCTGGCCAGCGCGATGGAGATGAGCGTTGGCCTGCCCTCGCTGACGAAGAAGGGCATTAGCCGTGCGTAGAGGAGGTGGCCGAGCTCCCAGGCGTCCTCGGCCGTGAAGGAGGCGAGGGTGAAGGAGTTGGACTTGGCCTGTACGACCTCGGGCTGGTGGACGGATGTTCTCTTGTCAGCAAGGGATGTGATGTATATAACTTGCAAGAGAACATGATAAAATGGAAAGAAGGAAAGAAAAAGAAAAAAAAAACTCACTATGTCAGACGGCCAAGTGATCAGTCGGGGCGACTGCAGGCTCCCCAGCTTTTGAGCCTCCGCCACGGCCAGCAGACCAACGCCAGGAGACTTGTCTATTCTGTGTAGGACTTCTGAAGCCATATTTCGTAGCGTAGACGGCGAGTTGTGTTGCGTGACGACAAGTTGTGTTGTGTAGACGACGATTTGTGTTGCAGAGACCATGATGTTGAGAACTTGAGCCAGGGACGCGATTCTGTGCGAGGAAGGACATTTTTGTAGTCAAATTTTTAGTGGAGAAAAGCTATTGGGTCTCCGCTCCTGGATCCCGTACTTTCACTTTTGATACAAGACGGGAAAGACAGCATCCGTTTCTTATCAGGATGGACGCTAGATGGCTCGATTAGAAAAGGGCCCAAGGCACGCTTGGCCTGGTCATAATTGTGTTCAGAGTATATATAAGTATTAAAAGTGTTAAAATACGGATCAATGTGCAATAATGAAAAACCACCCTCCAATGTCACGACTGCCCATGATGAGCATCTGTAGATTTATGCCCTGCGGTTTTTTTGCCGATGAATGAGACACTTGGGTCGGACCAGTCATGGATTCTTTGTTCAAAAGAGTCATGTGACTGACGGATCAACGCCACTCATGGTATTGTTCTGAGTTTTTGAGCTAGGAACCAACTAACTACCACGCTTGCAGACTTCTTTGTCCTGTTCCACAGAAGGCAGCGGGCGAATTTACGGCTGACAAACATGTAAAAAGACATCTCCCTCTTGACCAAACCCGGATGCAAAGCAAACGTGACAAACTCAACAACACACAACTCTCCTCTCGAGCCCACGCTCTCACCCTAGAGCACGATCATCAAAACCAGCCGGTCGACAATCACATCACCCGGACGGCCAACGGCAACTCGGCCAGCCGCACACAAACAAACAAACCACAAGCAAATCGGCAATCAAACAAGGGAAAATGCGCGGCATGAAGCGCTACATGCTGGCGCCCCTCCCAGACACCCTGGACTCGGAGTCGCACCGTCAACGTAGGGTCCGCTTCACCGAACCCACACCCGCCGATAGCCCGCCAGCCCAGCGAGGCTACTACGACGCCAACGACGTCCTCATCTGCGCGTTTATCATTGGCTGCGTCATGGGCTACATCTTCAACGCGGCCCTGATGCGAGGGGTTGACTGGATTGTCACGGCCGCCGCCGGTCGAGGTCAGTCTTCGTGATCGACTTTGAGCGAGCACAGCCATCACGTAGCCAAGAAGTATACAAGCCTACGATCTTAACAAAAACTCGGGGTTCGGACGGCAGTCATTATTATGAGGGAAACAGACATCACAAGACCGGTGGCAGGTGCGGGAAGGATGACTTTGCTGGGATGAGCGGCGTTGTGTTGGGAACATTGATTTCACAAGAACCTCCGTTGACTGGGAGGAGGTTTATCTATCTCATTCATTGACTGTGAGCTCAATGCCCTCGTCGCTGTGGGATTTCTTTTCTCCTTTCTCTCTGTCTCTGTCTCTCTCTTTCTTTTGTATCTCATCGCCAGTCGCGACTCGCCCAACGTGGAAAGAAGATTCGATTTCGGTCAGACGACAGAAACAGGGATGATTTGAAAATGAGCGGTCAGTGTGTGCAAAAGGTGTGGCAGAAGTGACAGGACGCGAAGCGAATCCATAGCAGAGTACCCCAAGGCATCATTGTTGGAAAGCTTTTCCTTGATATAATTATCGAGAGCCAAGATAGTTACTTTGACCGAAATACAACTCTTTGGTCAGCCTTTGGCTCAATAATGACCTTCATTCGAACCGCATCCAGCGACCCAGAAACAGCGAACACCGCTAACGTGTCAGGTGCCATCCGCTGGGTGTCGCGGTAATGGCATGAACTCGCCAGGTGTTTGCCCAGTATCATGAGAATCCACTAGTCTGTGGTCCGGAAGCATGACGTCACAGGTGGGGTCCAATACCAATTCAGTTCCACGCACGATTTTTCACTTCCCCGACAAGGCCGCACCGACACTCTTGGCAGTGAAACACAATTCCATCTAATATCCTCAAACCCAAACCTGCTATGAGTGGCTGTAGAATACCATCAGATCTATCCGTGAGGCGGGGATTTACGTCACCTTTCGAGGACCACCAGCAATGGCCAGGAAGCTCTGGCGTCGGGCAGCTCCCGAAACTTGTCACAATATCACGACTGAAACCTGGCACAGCCGTCAGCCAGCTCTTTTAAATATTGTGATGGGCACCCTTTATTCAGACATTCCAACCCGTTCCTTATTGCTGGATTCCTATAATACATGGGAGAATATTTTTGCTCGCGCGAGGAAGCCCCGGGTACGTGGGGCTTCCTCGGCCGCGAGCGAGGAGGATATGTGACAGAAAAAAAAAGAAAAAAAAAAAAAAGGAAATAGG
>PYSS01000046.1:0-249657 GCA_003049465.1 Magnaporthiopsis rhizophila | reverse complement strand
AAAAAAGAAAAAAAAAAAAAAAAAACGAAAACCCCACGACTAGACCTGGCTGTGGCGGGGGCGCTTGCGCGCGCTGCTGCTGGCCGGGTGCATCTTGCTGGCCTGTTCGCGCTTGAGCTTCTCGTCGAGGACGCGGGCTGTGGTTGTGGTGGTGTGGTTAGCAAGGGAAGTGATCAATCCAGGCTGAGGGTAAAATGAATCTGGGAGGAACATACTGAGCACGTCGTATCCGAACTGGGGAAACTCGAGACACAGGCTGCGGAACTCCTCCTCGGCCTCGGAGCGCAGGGTGTGGGAGCGGGTGGCCCAGAAATTGGCGACCGGGGCGCGGATGACGGTGTCGTCGTTGTGGGTGTGCTGGTAGACGTAGCGGGCGTATGCGATCTCGCCCTTTGCCGTCGACTTGACGCAGTGGATCTTGGACGAGGCCAGGTTCCGGAGCGCGGGCATCTGGAACTTCTCGGCCAGCGTGTAGACGCGCGCGTGCTTGAGCAGCTGGTCGCCTGACTCGTCGACGTTTGGGAGCGACGGGTCCATCTCGAGCTGCCGCGTACCGGGCACCTTGCGCGGGAAGTAGTCGCCCGTGTACAGGAACTCGAGGAAGCATCCGACGGCGTCGACGTCATCGCCGGTCAGGTCGATATGGCGGGTCTGGATGGGGAGCGACATATGAGTTAGTAAAAGGCATGCAATTTTCTTAGAGTACAAACTGTCCGCCGTATGGAGATGTATGCGAAGGCGAAACTGTCGAAAGTGCTTACAGAGCCATCGTCGGGGAATTCTCCACACGCCTCTGCGAACCACGGGCTCTGGACGAGCAGGGCCTGGTGGGCGGTGAGGATTGTCTCGGTCTCGTCGATGCCGGCGGTCAGAGCCACGACGGGGCTGCTGAGATAGTTGATGAAAGGCACACGGGCGGGTGCCGTCTCCTCGGGACCTTCCTCGCCAGCGTAGGGAAGAGCTGCGGTCTCGTCGCCAGCGGCGCCAGCGCCCTCGCCGCCCTCCATATCGACATCGCCGGCGGGGTTGGCTGGCGACTCGTCTACGATGCTCTCGGGAGCTACGAGATCGGCCATTGTGATGTGCGGATGTGATGTGGTTGATTATAGTTGGGCCTTATGCGACGGCTGCCAATGAGTGGATGGGACCCGAAGAGGTCGAGGCAAGGAATGTTTGCTGCGCGACGCGACTGAGAAGCGGTTGACGCGATGCTGACCGTCGAGGCAGCGAGCAGCAGGGGCACAAAAGAAAAACGAAAAGAAAAAGAAAAAAAACTCTCAGGAAATAAGCCAATTGGCCGTGAATGGACTCAAGCGAATGGATAGACGCCAACTAAACGAGTGCTTGAGACCTCGGGTGGAATCGAGAGAAGGGCCGTGACGGCGCGTTGCGTTGCTTTTGGTTTGGCGTCCTAGGTTTGCGCCGCGGCCTTGTTTGGAGCTCGGCAAGAACTGGGGACACACCACTTGAACCACTGAGACACTGAGCTCCACTCAGTACCAAGGCTTCTTTGTTAGGGACCGAGGCTCGTTTGTGGCTTGTGGCTGCCCGTAAGCTACAAGCCCTTGTCCCTGAGGCCCAAGCTCCCATTAGATGCCTGCCCCTGGTACAGGACAGCTCATTCCCCACCTGCGTCAAGCCGTTTTGTGCGAGTCGGAGTCGTCAGGCTGTTGATTCAGTCGAGGCTCTTAGCCATCAAGATCCGAGAACATGGTTGAATTGCGGATCTTCAGAGGAACTGGTAATCGCCATCCCCGCACGGACGATCTGTCTGAATGGCAGAGATCGCCATCTGAAACGGGCTCCATCTGGCACATCTCAAACCATCGGCCGAATGCATCTCATCAAAGATGGAGGTAGAAAGCGGGAAATGGATTGTGGCCAGTCCCAAGCAGAATTGACAGTTTGTGAGAAATTATACATGTAGTCTATAGGCAGTCTAGCTTTTTTTACCACGTGCATGGATGTCCACACCGGGTTTTGCGCCTGCATGGGTTCCAGCGGGTAGCGGCACATGTTTAGGTTAAATATATAGGCGTGGCCACGTCATCCGGGCCCATGATGCGTCCATCCATCGTTTGCGCGTGTTTGAGCGTTTTACGCTTCCAACAAACTGTGAACGTGTCCATTTCATAGAGAGCTAGATATCTATGGGCAGAATTGTGCGATTGACAAAAAGCGATGAAATGAGCTATGCTATGGATTAGCTATGTAAGAAATGAATTAAATGGCCGGAATATGTCGAGAGAATATCCAGGTCTGGGCGCGGCGAGAAACAGGGGCAGCCCCTATGCATGTTTTTAGAACGAGCTCTAACCGCGAGAACGCCCACGTTTTGCCGTCCACTTCAGCGGATGAAGCGACCCCTGTCGCGCTTGACCCAGCCCGTGGTCGGCACCGGCTTCTCCAGCCGCAGCGCCCACAACAACCAGTCCTCCACAGGCACAAAGACGAAAAGGACGCGGTTGCACAGGTACGAGACCAGCACGACCACCGCAGCCGCGACTGCGTCAAGCAGGTAGTGGTTGGCCGTCGCTATGATGCAGAGCAGGATCCACGACGGGTACCACACGCCCAGCACGAACAAGGTGAGCCTGAGCCACCGGGGGCGGCGGTAGGACGCCTCAGCATCAGCCATGCTGTCGCCGTAGCCCTCGTCATCCATCTCGGCGGTGGCGGCCGCCAGGGTGGTGTCGAGACGGGGCCTGTCACCCTCCTTGTACTTGACGACGCCGCCCTCGAGGTCGCTGGTGTTGTTGTAGCCGAAGAGCGCACCGTCGGCCCGGCGGCGCAGGCCGGCCAGGACGCCCGACTCGACGATGAAGACGCAGCCGATGGCAAAAGCGTAGCCAAAGTGCATGGACGGCATGGCGGCCAGCTTGTTGACGTACTTGCCGCTCATCCACACCGACTGCGCGTCCTCGGCGCTGACCGTGTCGACGAAGCCGAACTCGCGTGGCAGAAAGCGCGGCGGCATACAAGGGTACACGATGAAGATGAAGAAGGCGAAGAGGTTGAGGAGCGTCATGGTGCGTCGGACCGTCGCGAATCGAGTGTGGTTGGGGGCCGCCCAGTAGTAGTATGCGATGAAGCTGTTGAGGGAGACATGGTTAGTCAGCCGGTCAGCCTAAGAACATGTCGTGGCATGTTCACTATCAAACTTACCCCACTGTTCCCGGAATGTGGATCAGGGCGTAAGACCGGATGAGCAGCATCATCCAAACTCCCCTCCAGTCCAGCGTGTCGCCACCGGCCAGGAACCACTGCTGCACCCTCCACTCCAGCCACCTGCCGTTGCCCGTCGCGCCGCGGGGCGCGAGCAGCAAAGCCTCGAGCTCGAGCAGAGCGATGCCGTGATCCTGGGCCACATCCCAGAGGGTCTTGATGCCGCCGTACCAGACCTGCGACAGGACCGCGGTCAATCGGTAGAAGAAGAAGGTGACGATCCAGTAGAACATCTCGATCAGGAACGGGAACTTTTGCAGCACCCGGCTGTGCCAGTGCCCTGCGAACCGCGACGAGTTCGGCGTCACCACCGTCCACACACCCAGCACACGCCTTGTCTTGGGCGGATGCTGTGCGTTCTCGCCGTTGCGCGCCGCGCGCCGGAGCTCGGCCGCTGGGGAGAGTGGCCGCAGGGAGCCGTCCGCTAGTAGCCCGCCATCGTCGTCCGAGTAGTCGTTCGAGGTTCGGGGCGACAGCAGCGCTGGTGACGCGGCGGCCGAATTGGCTACGCGCTCGTAAAAGTAGCTATCGCCTGATCTCCTGAAGACAGAGTAGTTTCTCCTCCTTGTCAGGTACATGAATCCGAAGAGAATGAGCACAATGGCCTGTTATTTAGCCAGGGCGCATGCTGTCAGCGTGGATCCTCATCCTCCCAGGAAGAATGTGGGTGGGGTGCTCGCAAAGAGCTCCAGGGTTGGCGGCTTACAGTCGGCTCGACCCATTGGGGTACCTTGAAGCCATTGCCAGTCCGCCACGCCGGTGGCGCCGTCGTCGAGGCCATGTCGGTCATGGCGCAGGTGAGGCAATGACCGATGGTGTTGATCGATGGTTTCTCGCCTCCAGACGGCGTGGAGCCCCAGGGGCGCAAGCTACGTGCGGGACAGCGATCGGCTTAGGATAGGGACATCGGTCTAAGCGCGCGCACACAAAGACCGCGGCGGAGGATTCCGGACTGGCTCGAGCTGACGACGATCTCGGGTGCGGGCTTGGTGGAGGACTCGGGCGCCGGGCGAGCTCTGCGATTCTCGGACGGACAGACAAGGGGAAGGGTGGCGGGCTGTAGTAAATGTATCTCGGGAAGCTACTGCTTCGCCGATCGAGGACGAGGCCGAGGTGTCCGAAAGCGGGAGGTCAGCCGAGCAACACTGATGCCCAGACAGCGCGACAGGGACTTTCCCAGGTCGAGATTGGGAACCGGCTCCAAAATGACGAAAGGCCAAGAGTTGGGGAGATGAGAGTCTGGGAAAAGGGTCCAAGGAGCCGCAGGCAGAAAGGGGGAACAAAGGAGAAAAAAACGAGAAAAACCCAAGAGCCGAGAGCCCGAAAAGGGAGAAGAGGATCCGGGCGATTCCCACACGGGCGGTAAGGACGGACACTGTAAGCGGGCAACAGCCTTGGCCGTCACTCGAGAGGGCGCAAGGCATCATCGCCCAGAGGGCGCAATCCATCCTCCCAAGCAGGATGGACAGGGCTCATGTGGGTAGTGAGGAGTAATGTAGCAAGGGATTTTCTTTTGAACAGCCAGCCAAGACCTTGTCCAAGCAGCAGGGCCAACTAAATCTGTTTCGAAAGTGGGAGTGTCGGCCGCTCGAGCAACGGGGTTCGGGGATATGCCGAGCAGCACCCGTATTGATCGTATTGGTGGACCCGAGCGGAGAGGGCAGGCTACGTACGAAGGGAGGAGACGTGTGACGGACAAGACGTCATACATCGAAACGGCATGCGAGTCGAGGGAGCCTTGGGCGCAGAGGAGAGGGGCTGATGGGAGGCATTGTCAACACTAGTTGAATTTATCCGACAGTGCTGGCGTATGTATCTGGAAATGTACACGGGGGACCTAGACGGAGGAAGGACAGCCACTCGCTCCAAGCAGCGATCGACGCCGCGAGAGAGAGGTTGTGCAAAGAGAAAAAAAGGGCGAGCTGACTGCCGAAGTCCCGGTGTTCCGACATAGAAAATGAGGCGGCCCCGCTGCGTGGGGCGATTTATTTGGCTCCCACTTCGACTGCGATTGGTGTCCCGCGCGCTTCATGCCGTCCTGGCCAATCTGTTGGGAAAACCAGTCCATACTCATTGAACGCGGCGTTATCAACACATGAACAACTTCACAGATATGTGGGCGCAGGATATCCCGGCCGAGAGAGCATTGGCCATGACGGAATGTGGGAGCCGGAGGGGCATGAGACAGGAGGAGGCCATCCAAAATACAGTGGCGTAAAGAGTCAGGGGAAAGAGAAAAAACACGGGATATGTATGGCGCGCCCCTGTCCGTTTGCGGCTTTGAAGCCGGCCAAGACGGCCTGCAGAACGCGCAACCAGACGTGACCCACCATGCAGCCCTGGCGCCGAGGTCCGACTGCCAAGCCTCAATGTCGTCGCGTCCCTAGCCCCACGGCACTGTGCCCATCGGGAGTAGCGGCACGAGAGGACAGCGCAGGGATCGAGAGGCTCTTGCAAAATTCCGATGCCAACCTGGTGCCCACCGCTTGTATCCAAAATAGCGCCCGTTGTAGGCCTTCCTGGCATGCGTCGCGTTCGTGTTGGCAGAGAGAGGCGGTGTGCTGTCGGATTCCACGCCAGGCCCGAGTTCCGACCCGGAAAATGTGGCGATATTTTCGCGACTGAAAGACCCCTCCCCTTCATTGCCGACTTCCGGCTTAGGTCCAAGTCGCAACGGCTTATCTAAGCTTGCATTTAACCGTAAAACCGTACGTATCTTTGCATCACGCCGCGTCTTCCCAAGCTTCTTGGCCAGGGGCGGGGAAATTGTCATCAGCACGCTTCTGTTTCTGGGCAATGGATGCGCTATTGTCTTGGCCGAGGGGCGTCATCCTTTTGGGGCCAGTCTCGTTTGTTGATGTTTGTCCTCGGTCGACAACAAAACTCTCAGCACAGCAAGAATCCATGCGACACTTTCTCGTTTGTGGCCTGCCAAACCTGTCAGTTTCTGTGATGATCATGATATGATTTTCGTCTAGACCCATCCATGGCATTGCATGCTGCGCGCTATGACTGCCGTGCATCGTGGATCTACAAGTTCGGCCGATCCGCAATGGCGGTGGGGGATTTTTCTGTCCCTCTCCCTCAACTTGCTTCATGTCGGCGGGCGTGCATGCAGCGCTTGCGCCTCTACATTGACTCATGTCTGCTTGATCCGTCACGTGCACGGCCCGACCCGGTGCATTTTGCCCAATTGACCCTTGGAAAGTCGCCAGAACCCGGCGCTGGAATCCCGACCAAGTGTATCTGCCAAACAAACCACGGCCTGTCCCGCACAACCTCCGTGCTGAGACAGCGCGCCGTCCACCCGCAACCACCGTGGAATAAAACTTGTGATCTGATTCGTGCTATTTCAGGTCATCCGTTCATCGGGTCATCTGCAAACTCTTAGCCACCTTGTTTGCGTCTGCATAGGCTGCCACGTGAACCCCCAAAGCAATCGAGATGCGAAACATCCGATCAAAGGCGGTCAGGCGGGGTTTGTTGAGATGGAAATCCAACGTCCATCGTCAGCTCAAGGCGCTTAAAGACATACCAATCAAGGCAGCGGGCGGGACCCTGCAGCGACCGTGGGCCAATGGCACTGGTAGGCAGTCACTTGGGCAGAAAATCTTCAGTCTAGCGACGGTCCAATTGCACGGCGCTGAAGCTCCGGCTGCCAATCACGTCCCACCACGTCATCGCCTGACTGACAGCGCACATAAAGTGCCGACTCAACTGACTCTGGCGTGCAACACCTGAGACTCCAGCCTCACGAACTGCCGGCCGAACCTGGCTGTCTCATGGCTGATATATAAGGTTGTCCTTCCGGCCTTTGTGCGTTCGGTGAGGCGGTAGGTCCTCAACACACTGAAGATCTCAAGCGGACACACTCACAACACCACTTATTGTTGCGAGTTGCACGTCTTGTTGCACTCTCCGTGGCATACAACGCTTCCACCCCAGGGATCCGTCTTTCTTAGTGATGGGAAACGCAAATTCCTCACTTTCTGCTGGCGAGAAGCCATGTCAGGACGCGGACAAGCCACAACTCTTGCTGGTGGACCAGATCCGTCTATATGAAGATTTCATTGTATGTAATTACCGATTCTCTTTCATTACAATCTTAGCACAACAGTGTTTTGTTGCAATACTAGTAAACTCTCCAAACCTCTGCTAACCTTATCCATACAACAACAGATTCAACGTGACTTCAAAGCCAGCGAACCCATAGCAGCACAAGGCTTCGATTTCAAAGCCGAGGAAAACGACGCGCTCGAAAGGTTGCGGACCCCAGCCTTCCACGAGTTCCACCCTTCCGCCTGGGCTCTGAGCCTCGTAACGATGGACGTGCACATCCAAAGGCTCAAGGAGCAGGAGGACGAGCAGCTGCGGTCCATCAACTCGTATCTGCTGTGGGGCCCACGGAGCGTAGAGGAGAAGGAGTTGATCGACAGGCACATCCGGAGCCTCGAGCGGGACCTCGAGAACATCTGGGACCGCCTAGTCATCTGCCGCGCGATTCGCAGGCTGCATGCTGAGAATACCCACAGAAAGGGGCGCTGGAAGAGCCTCGGGTGCGCTTGCTGCGAGGAGTGGCTGGCGGGGGCGTGGAGTTTGAGGGTTGGTAGGCCAACTTGATGATAGGTGCTTATCATAATAACAAACGTGGTTACCAGGGTTAGACAATGGTGACAATAGAGTGTGTGCGCTTATGTGATCTGTGTAAATGCCAAAAAAGCAGCACGTAGTGTGACGTATATATAAAGTGCAACATGGTATCTAGTTTCCAGGTGTTAGACAACAGCTATAAAGGAACATGTGCGCGTATATATAAGACAAGCCGATGCTATATCGTGGAAAGAGCACATGTGATCTGGGTAAATGCCAAGTGACTCAAAGATCCACCAAAAAGTACCCTCAGGCAAACGGACACCGCCCAGCAGATCTCGTCTCCATCAGCTCCCCAGCCGTCTTTTCAGCCGCCTCCCACCCCTTGCCTCTAAACTGGTCCGGCCCCGTATCTTTCAGCAGGTATCCTTCGGGCATCATGCCCTCGTCGCCGGGCAGCGGTACGCCAAGCGACCAGGCCATCCACGCATACGGGCCCCAGCGGTTCCACAGCGTCGGCGCGACGTAGTACGGGCTGCCGGTCCACGTGACGAAGCCTCTTGTCCCGTCCGGGCGGACGTCGCCGCGCGAGGCCGGGCGCGCGTGGTACGAGTACGGCGTGACGCGTGGCGGCAGCAGGTGGCGGCAGACGAAGCGCTTGACGGCAAAGACGGCGGCGACGATGGCGTAGTGCAGGTCGGCGGGGCGGTCGAACTTGACGGCGGTGCGGAAGCGGTCGTCCATGGACGCGGCGAGCAGGTTCGCGCCGAGGCCGCGAAGGAAGGGCGGGAAGTCTCGCAGGTACAGCTCGCGCGTGTGCGCAGCGACGGCGAGGTTCTCGTCGTGCGGCACCATGTTCCGCTCCTCGTAGGCGCGGGCCCAGGCGTCCAGCTCGTTGTAGAAGTGGAGGCCGTCGCGCCAACCGCCGGTGCCGGACGACGGCAGCGGAGAGAGATCGATGGCCATGGACTCGGCCATGGTCTTGTGGAAGACGCCATAGGCGCAGCGCTCGAGGTCCGAGATGGGGCGCCAGTCGAGGCGGTCGATGTGGGCGACGGGCTGGTTCATGAACAGGGCCAGGACGTAGAGCATGTCGTCGTTTGTGATGCGGCCCGCGCTGATGTAGATGCCGTGCAGGTAGTTGAGGCGCGCGAAGGCGTCGGCCTGGCGCTGCGACCCGGCCTCGTTGCCGTAGATCTCGCTCACCAGCACGGCCGTGTCGGCGTAGCGGCGGGCGACCTGGCCCCGCGTCGAGAGCTGGCGCGTGCGCAGCAGCAGCGCCGAGATGGACGGGATGCCGTACGTGCGCACCAGCGCCGACTGCAGGCCCAGCTCGGCCACCGACGGGAACAGATACTGCTGCACCAGCTTCAGGAGCTCCTGGGCGTCGCCGTCCGTCATGGCCGAGTAGGGGAGCTTCTGGCCCGGCCCGTACGGGTACCGGGCCCGGATGCGACGGCTGCTCAGGTGACGCAGCGTGCGGACCAGCAAGTGGTAGGTGACGGCGGCCGCCGCCGCCCACGGCAGCCACTCTGGGGCCGAGGCGAGCAGCAACGACGGGGATGGGGACGACGGCATCTTGAATCCAACGCAGTGTCTAGGCCAGGCCAAAGTGAGGAAGTCTGGTCAAGGTTCTGTCGCCCCGCGGCGTTTGAGCCAAGAAATAACAAGGGCTGAAGTGGGGGGCCCGACAGCTGGACCACCCCCTGGCCGCGGACCGACGTGGCCGCCAGGCCAGGCCAGCACTAAAGTCGAAAGCTGGACGCTTGAGATCGTCCGAATTATAGGCTGGACCCCACGCGCTCATGGTGTGGCGCGACGCCTTGCAGGGCACTAAGGCCACTAGTGCCGGACTTCAGTCAGCCCATTTATGCATGGGGTCGGAAACGGCTTTGACATCTGGAGGAAGAACGAGCGCAGAGAGCCAAGATTTTTCTTCGACGGTGCAAACACAGGTTTGGTTTTTGTCGTGAGACTTGGCGATAGATATAACAGCCAGAACGGGCCAATCGTCGTGTTAAAGTAATGGTAGAGTCGAGCCTGGGAAGGCTGGTGCGGGGAACTTACTGAAAAGCCAGAGGGTGGCTGGGAGGGAGGGGTTGTATATCGTCGGGTGCTGAGTGGTCATTTCTTCCGAGAGAGTGGTGGGGCCTGATGATGACTGCCATCGAGGGGCATGCACGACGACAAGGATCAACGTGGCATGGGTGAACATTTCTACATTTTAAAATACACGCTACTTTACAAAGAAGATGAAATCCATTTCATTTAAAGAAAAAAGAAAAAAAAAGAAACAAAAAAAAAGAAANAAAAAAAAAAAAAAAAAAAAAAAAAAAAAAAAAAAAAAAAAAAAAAAAAAAAAAAAAAAAAAAAAAAAAAAAAAAAAAAAAAAAAAAAAAGAAAAAAAAAAAAAAAAAAAAAAAAAAAAAAAAAAAAAAAAAAGAAACACACACACTTTTTTTTTACCAGTCATCGAACTCGATGCTGGGCAGGGCCACATCCGGGTCCGGGTCCCAGAGGACCGAGCCGTCCGAGCCGAGGCTCAGCCGCTCGAAAAAGTCCTTGGTGAGGAACTCCTCGAGCGGCCCGACGGGGTACGGGTCGGGGTGGTCCCCGAGCCCGTTCCCCGCCGAGGACGACGCCGCCGCCGGCCCCGGACCCACGCCAAACTGGTGCATCACCCGGCCGTGCCCCTAGTAGGCGGGGATGTCGTTGATGTCGCCAGGGTCTGTATTGTGGTATTATGGGGGTGTGGTGGTTAGCAAGGTTTCGCCCAGGATTTATACATAGAGGTCACATACCCTGGCCATGGACCCTGATGTGGTCCCTTACGGCGTTGGTCCTTTGTTGGACCGACGCCAGGGCGCCCTGGAGGCCGGCGCGGAGGGCGGGCTTGCGGCGGGCGGCGGCGAGGAGGGCACCGGCGGCCACGTGGAAGCGGCTCACGCCGTTCGCGAGCAGCATGTCGAACGGCGTGGTGGTGGTGCCCTCCTCCCGGTACCCCTGGACGCCCAGGCGGTGCACGTTCTGGCGGGCGAACAGCAGTCCCTTCAGCTCGGTGCCGTACCCGTGGTAGTTGAACAGCGCGGGCTTGTCGGCGGTGAAGAGGCCGGCGAAGGCCTCGCGCGAGAGCGCGTGCGGGTGGCTGTCCTCGGGCGACAGGACCATGAGGTCCGTCACGTTGACCACCCGGACCGCGAGGTCCGGGCACACGTCGGCCAGCAGCACCGCCGCCGCCAGCACCTCGAGCGTCACCTCGACGCCGATGCCGCAGAGCACCACGTCCGGGTCCTGCGTCGACTCGGTCCGGCTGCGCGGCGTCTGGCCCGGGTCCTGCGTCGACGCAAAGTGCCAGATGCTGGCCCCGACCTGGCAGTGCTCCTCGGCCTCGTCCGGGCTCAGGTACACGTGCGTGGGCTGCTTGGAGCCGACCATCAGGTTGACGTAGTTCCTCGAGCCGACGCAGTGGTGCAGCGTGTGCAGGAAGCAGTTGGCGTCGGGCGGCAGGTAGACCCGCGCGGCCGCCGGCTTGAGGTTCAGCACCGCACCGATGAACGAAGGGTTCTGGTGGGAGAAGCCGTTATGCTCCTGCCGCGCCCACGTGCTCGTCTCGATGTAGTTGATGCTGGGCAGGTCGCCTCTCCACGGAACAGAGCGCGCGATCTTGGTGAACTTGGCGTACTGGACCATCATGGTGTGGACGATGCCGAGGAAGGACTCGTAGCTCGGGAAGATTGCAACGCCGCCGGTGAGTGTGTAACCCTGCATGAAGCCTTGGCACTGGTGCTCCGACAGGACCTCGATGACACGTCCACCGTTGGCTCGCGACAGAGCGTCCCATTGGAAGTTGCGCTGCGTGTGTTCGAACACGGCGTTGAGCTTGTTGCTTTCGAGCTCGTCTGGGCTGAAGATGCGGACCTGCGTCGGGTTGTGCTGAAGAAGGACATCCAGGAACTGTCCGGAAACCTTCATGGAGCTCTCGGTGCTGCCACAATACACAGCAAACGGGCGCCAGTCGACAAGCTGCAGGTGAGTCTGGGGGCAGTTTGCGAGGGGTATCTGGCCGAGCAGCTTTGCATCGTTCTTGGGCAACGTTCTGAGGATGTAATCGTTTGGTTTGCCGTTCACGACCATGGTGCTGAAGTTGTACGAATCCAGCCACATCTTGAGCTCTGCAAGGTGCGTCGCATCATGGCCAGCTTTGGGAAGCGGGACTTGGTGGGAGTGGAACGAGCCCTCGACATACTTTCCATCGATCTGCTGCGGTCCAGACCAGCCCTGTTGAGGGTGTTAACCGTCACAGTCCTTTTTGCGCGGGTAGGCGGCGAACTGGAAGAGACACTTGGAGGGAAGGACAAGAACAAGAAGGACAAGAAGAAAAGGACCAACCTTGGGAGTTTTGAGTATAATCATAGGCCAGCGAGGTTTGACAAGGCTCTGTCCGCGGCGCGCCCTTTGCTGGATGCCCATGATTTCGTACATGCACCACTCCAGAGCAGTATACAGTTCGTGGTTAATTTCTTCCAGGTTGTCGACGATGCGGATTTCGTAGCCGTAGCCGGTGAAGAGGCAGTAGAGCTCGTTGTCGTCCATGCAGCCGAAGATGGTGCGCTCGCTGATCTTGAAGCCGTTGAGGTGCAGGATGGGAATGACAGCACCAGACTCGACCGGGTCGAGATACTTGATGGAATGCCAGGCTGTAGCGGTAGGACCAGTCTCGGCCTCACCATCGCCGACGACACAGGCCACGATCAGGTTGGGCTTGTCCATGACGGCGCCAAAGGCAACAGAGAGAGCATAGCCCAGCTCGCCTCCCTCATGGATCGCGCCTGGGGTCTCGGCATTGATGTGGCTGCAAAGAAGACTCGGTTAGCTTTCCCTGGTCTTATGCTTGTGTCGCAGATCAAGGAAAGGGGAATATGCGACCGTGGGGAAAACATACCTGGGGAAACCTCCTGGGACGGAGAACCTGGTGATGAGGTTGTGAAGACCCTGTGCGTTGCGTGGATACTCCTTCGGGTAGAACTTCTCGAGCGAGCCTTCAAGCCAAAGCGCAGCGAGAGCAGCGGGAGCACCGTGACCAGGGCCGATAACCTGGATCATGTCGGCATTATGATCGCGGATCATGATGTTCAGGTGCGACCAGATAAGAATAAGTCCGGGACATGTTCCCCAGTGGCCTGTGGAGTGTTAGCCGCCTGGCATGGGTGAAGATGGCAATGGTGCCTTTCCATCAAACGCGTCTGTTTGCGTCGGTGATGACTATGACGGTAATGGTGGTGATGATGATAATGACGATGGAGGATCCGCGTGACTTACCCAGCAGACGAGGCTTGATGTGGTCAAATGTGAGCTCAGACTCGAGGAGGACATTGTCGCGCAGGAAGATCATGGCTACAGTGTGATAACCGGGGTGTTCAAGTTGTCAGTCATACGGTGCCGTCCATATACGAGGACGGCTGCTGCATGAGCCGATACAAAGAACTTACCGGCGGCAATGTAGCAGGCGGCGGCCTGGAAGTCTTTGACGCCGACGAGGTCGTCTTGCTCGAGCTTCAGCTGATTGATATACGTTCCCAGACCCCCCACCCAAGCCGGAAGGTTGGACCGCAGGGGCGTCGGGTTGGGGCGGTCGATCTCTTGGGCTGGCATCGTCGTGATGGAGGAGGTGAAGCTGTTGATGGGAGAATCGGAGGGCTGGCTGTGGTGATGGCGAGAGGATGGCAAAGCTGGTGATGATGATGGTGAAAGAATTGGAAGACGGCGGTGTTAAGGGAAAAAAATCTTTCTGTATAAAAAGCAGTCAGGTCGCGTCAACCGTGCGGGCAACCAAGAGCAGAGGGACAGGATTGGTGGCAGGAGCTGAGGCAGACGGACGTAGAAGGAAGGAGCGGCTGGCGCACTTCTACCTGGTCTTCCTATATGCTGGGTGCTCCTAGGGGATAGGTGGGTACGTATTTTTATACGTGTTAGCCAGGGGTCGATCGAGATGTCATAGCGAGAGCAGCTTACAAGGAGGACGGCTGTGCAGCACTTGTACCGACCGTTATAAAAGAATCCTGGATGTAACAGGAGCGCTAAAATAATGCGTTCCATTAACCTGTGAATCTACATACTCGAGCTGGCCAGTTTGCTGCACCTGGCCAGGCTCTTCGTTTTAACGTGCGGCTCTGTGGAGAGGGGTCACGTCGTCAGGCTTTGGAGAAGATGACGTCATCATGCGCTGCTAGCCGACCTCTACCGTGCCAAAACGATATTCACAACATACATACGCGCGGTGCCCTGGTAAGCCGACCTTCTTGACTTCGGGAGCCGGTAGTTCAAGCAGTGCCGATTGGAGGAATGGCCAAATGCTGCGGACTGATGAACGGTGGGGACAGTCATCACCCACGCTAGCGAACTGCCGGGCATGCGCAAAAGCGGCAGTGATGCTATCGAGATCGGCCAACACGTTCAGGCCTGCCTGAAGGTTTGTCAAGGCATACGAGGTGTTTGCACCGTTTGCGAGATTGTATATGAATAACAATTTATGACTTTGACAATGGGTGAAAATAGCTCACGCACAGCATAATTACATAGGTACCCGGCTAACACGACTTGACCCTGCTAGTCCCTCCCCAGCACGTCGAAGATATCTGAGAGGGGGTCCCGGTCCGGGTCCTTGTGCCATTCGTATTCCATCCAGTTGGCGACCCGTGTAGCGTTGGCTTTTCCGTAGACCTTGGCGACGAAGCCGAGCGTGGCGTCGATTCCAGCCGAGATGCCCGAGCTGGTCCACACATTGCCGTCCTCGACCCAGCGCGCCCGGGGCACCCACCGGACGGTCCCGGCCCAGGGTGCCGTGGTCTCGGCCCACAAGTTCTTGCTGGTAGTGGCACGTCGGCCGTCAAGCAGGCCGGCCTTGGTCGCGAAGGTGGCGCCTGTGCAGACGGTGATGAGATAGCGAAGCCGTGGGTATGTGTCCTTCACGAATTGCACCAGCTCCGTCGCGTAGGGTGACCGCGTCCCAAGACCGCCCGGGATGATGAGAACCTCGAGATCCGACGGGGCATTGGCGAATGTGTGCGTCGGCGCGATGCGAGGGTACTATGTTGTACATTGATCTATCAGTCCCAAGGCTACCACTAGTATTCCCATAGCTCCACAAGAACTCGCAGAACGGAGCTTCATCTCTAGAAACGTACAACGCTCGAGTTCGTTGGGTTCATGGCTGCCATCAGCGGCTGTGCAGTGACAAGGTCCATGGATTCGGCAATGATGGAGACGTCGACACGGTGCAGCTTGGCCAGCATGGCGAGCACCTGAAGCGGGCCGAATAGGTCCAGAGGTTCGAAGGCGCGGAAGGCGACGAATCCATATCTTTGTGGTAGAGGCGCGTCGGGTATGGGGTCGCAGGCGGCCTGCGTCCAGAGACTGGCCCAAAGGCATAACTGCAAGGAGGAGGCCAGCAAATGACCGGGAAAGGCGACCATTATCCAGCACCATTGACCGAGACCGGGAGGAAAATGGGAAGAGAGAGGCAGAGAATCTCGAGCAAGGACAGGAAGAGAATCGGCCGAGAGCCCCTGATCATGCTCCGTGCTCTCCGGGGATCTGAGATTCTAGCACGGGAAGGTTGTGGAGAAGGAGACGGGAGACAGGAATGTTGAGCTCGACCCCCTTTATAGAATGGCTGGACTGACTCCTAGAGCTAGGAGTCACTTGGTCCGTGGAAACTTGCGCAGGATGACAGGCTGAACATGACGTGATGGCTGGTTTCGGATAGCGGCATTCTGCATCTATCGTGATCCGGCACCTAGATGGGAAAACTCTCCCAGTTCCTTGTGCGTGGCGAGGGCGGGCTGAAGAAGTTGATACAGATTAGCAGCGGAAATTTCAACAGGATCACGGACGAGGGTCGAGGGTTGTTAACTCACTAGGTACCAGGTAGCTAGGTACCTGGGTAGGTGGTAGTCAGGGATCACGGAGCTTGGTGCTTTACTTTCGCCGTGGCTCCGGACGCATTTCTGATACGCAGTGCAATATCCAGGCATGCTGAGAAACGCAAAGCAGTATTGGGTTCTTCTGGGCTCGAAGCATTGGAGAGGCGCAGGATCGGAGCGAAAGGCTCCAGCTTCCGCAACCAGGCAGATAAGCGCTCGGCGCGGGTGGTCGTGAGTGGCGGTATGCCCGCACTCGTCTTGGCAACAGTGAGCAGACTCAACTGGGTGAGTTAGTTTGTGCACTTTTCCCCCACTCCCTGCAAAACTGGACTGTATTTGCTAACAGTCTAGGTATCTCATGTGCGCATCTAGTAGCCCCTGTATAAAGGCAGTGATCGCTGGGACGTATCAGCGAGGTGTAATTACAGCTGGAGATCTGTTCCGATGCGGCAGCCTCCGGACCAAGGTAGCCATCACACACCATTCCATCGTCTGCAGGTTGGGTTTGCTCACCGTGGAGGTGGACAGGGATGCGTGGGTCGCTTTGGTGGACGGGGGAGAGGAAAAGAGAATGCGGCAACCCTCCGGCCTGGATTATCTCAGACCAATCATACCGCCGGCCCGGCCACAGTGGCCCAAGACTGAGTTTATGGTGATAACTCCATGGGCGGAGTTGGCATGACGCGCGCTGTACATGGCTGAGCGGTCAGCATCATCTGGGGTGGGGAAGGCGGGGAGCGGGGGCTGCAGCTGCAGATCTTGGTGCTGTCACAACTTAGATACGAGTCACTTACCTCCATCACCACTGCTGTCCTTTGGCGGGGTGGCCTGGCCCTTGCCACGAAGCTTTGCAGCTCTCCAAAATTGACCGTATGTGGCACCATGGGTCGTTGCATTGCATCGGGAGGATTTGCCAACGTCGCCTTAGCCCCCGCCGCGCCGGTAGATACCGGCCGTCGTGAACAAGACCCAGGATCTTGGCAGTCAGCCGGTGGGTGTCCGTTGTCGGGCAAGGAGGCTGCTCTGTGTCCGTGACGGACAACTGTCATGGAGCGAGGGAAGAGCCGCGGGACTCAGGCTTTCATAAAGCCGAGTACAGCAGAGCGCTCCTGGATGAGGGTATCACAACACATAACAGGCGGCCGTTGTTGCTGCGCGGGGGGATGTCGGAGTTTCTGAGTTTGTCGTCGGGGATCAGAGAACAGAAGATAGAAGAAGAGACTCGCTGCGCAGTCGCTGACGCCGAGGTTGGTAGAGTATGAGACATCGCCTCTGAAGCAAGTCTCTCTTTTGAGCCACGCGTATTTATGGGATGTACTTGAAACTGTAGGCGTCGGTATCTCGTGCTCGTGTCAGCCCCGCCTCGCCGCCATGACGGGCAGCAGGGAGGGGCCAGGGTAGATGGCACCTTAGAAAACGCACGCTGGCGTTTTGCTCAGCCGCAGGGAGCAATCCTGGACGAGGAGGCGGGCCCACTCACGATGCCCCGCTGTTGAGCGACAGACGTGCATGACTAAGCCATGGCTCGAGTCCAGGCTTCCAGAACAGATTGACCAGAGATGAGGAGAAAGATCCCAATGAAATGTGCGACAGGGAGTGTGGATGACCGACAATTTAAACCCTCCGTCCGCCGTCCCTGTATTGCCGCCTTCTCCACGTTCCACGTGCGCTCCACAGCCGGGCAATTGGCTCGCCTACGACATCTGCATCTCGCCCGCTGAACTCTCCAGAAACACCAGCAATTGCGTGATTACAAACCGCCTGCAGCGCAGGAGCCAGGGATAGCCACCAGCCCGCACTCAAGCGCAAAGCCGAGCCCCCCGGAGCCTCGCCCTTGAGCCCCACCCGGCTGCTCTCAATTCATCCCTTGTGCTGTCTGCCGCGATAAAAAGCGCTGCGCGCTGTCGCCTGCCGTGCTGTCTTCGTACCGCACACGCCTACGTACGGCACTACCGACTTACCTCCCTGTCTGTTCGCCGGCGCCTCCCTGCCGCCCGATATCCATCAGCAACAAGGCGGCTACCTGAGGGCTTGGCGCAGGAGCTTCCTGCCAGGCCGTTCCAGCCACTTGGCTTCGGTCGATAGGGAGTCAAGCGAACGGGACACCGTCTCTATCCGTCAGTCGTGGACGCCAACGGCCACAACTGCTCGACCCACCCTAGCGCGCACACCACAGGGACCCGAAAGCCTGATTACCTACCCTAAGGAGTCACCTAATTTTTAGTCCTTTCTTCGTGCCATTCCCAAAGGCCATCCCATACATACCAGCCCCCGCCTACCTGCCCAAGTAGTACCAAGGTACCTACCTACATAGGTACCTACTCGCAAGACCCTGCTGCTCTGGCACCAACGAACCCACGCTGCAAGTCCGCTTCGGCATTTGACAAGCCATGGCCGAGACGGTGTCAGTGCCCCCGACCCAGGTTGGCGCCCAGCCAAACTCCTCCGGAATCCGGAAGAAGTTTGCGACACCCCCGGTCAAGATAGCTTGTCTAGCATGGTATGTCCAGTACACCTCCCGATCTAAGCCCCTTGCCGGCGGCCACAATCCGGATCCGGATGTATTAGGCCGCCTTGAGACCCAGGGCGAGGGATCGAGGCTTTCGTTCTCTGATCACGGGGTTTGAGAACGTTGTTTGATCTAGGTTCATCAGCTAACCACCAATCCCGACTCTCCAGTCGAGCCTCGCGGACTCGCTGCGACGGAGGCCATCCATGCGCGAGCGTATGCCGCCCCTTTCTGGTCACAGACCTCTTACATCCTTACCCTTCTCTATTTGTACTCTCTGTATATCCAGACGGCTGGCTAACAAGCGGGACAGTGCCACTCAAAAGCTCGAGAATGTGTCTACAAACCCAGCAAGCGGGGCGGCGCCCGCGTGCGCAGGAAGCCAAGGTCCGAGAACGATGAGCTCAAAGCGCACATGATGCCTCCAGAGCCCGTCGAGGTGTTCCAGGAACGTACGTGCTTGGTCCGCACCCGCCGAGCGTCGTCTCCCTCGGCAAACATGTGCTGACCGCAGCCGGCTATGTAATACAGCGATAGCTATCCAGAACTATATCGACCCCGGTGCCGGGCTCAAGCAGCTGGGCGACTGGTACCAGGACAGCGACTTCATCTTCGACAGTCTCTTCATAAATGGCCTACCGACCGACTATCTCGATACCAACGCCACCATGACTGCTGTCGAAACTCAGCCTGCCGCCCCAGTCCAGCCGGTTCCCATGGTGCGCACCTACAGGGACGACGCTGCAATGTAAGTGTGCCCCCATCGTCCAAAGACACCTGGCATTCCGGTGGAATTGAGATGCTGAACTAAACAACCTCGACAGCTTGGAGGCATACTACATCTTCATCCACCCCTATTTTCCTATACTTCCGCCTCCCAGCGGCATACCCCTGGACAACTTCGTGCCGCGTTTGCAAAACCACCAGCCGAGTGAGCTCGACGAGGGCGGCGACTACGAGCCGACATCCCCCATCGCGCTTGCTATCTCGGCCGTCTTGGCTCTGATACCATGCGCCAACGACACCAACCACACCGCCCATGAGTCGGTACTCTTTCGCCGGGGCTACGCTCAGTTCCTGTCCCAGGCGGCCGTCGAGACCATCGAGGCCGAGTCCGAGATCCCAGAGTCTTCCACCCTGCCGCACGCTGTCTTGTCGTCAGAGCAGAGCTTCTCGCAGGACGACTTCTCCGACAGACCACCGTTTCATCCGGGCTTGCCTCGCCAACTCGAGAGCATCGTGGCTCTTGACATCTTGAGCGTCTACGAGTACGCCCAGCGCGGGAATCTGAAGAAGATGCAGAGTCGTGCTGGACAGGCTCTGGTAAATGCCATGGCACTTGCCATCCACGAAAACAAGGAAGAAGACGCCTTCACCGAGGCAAGAAGGAGGGTCTGGTGGATGACGGTAAGCCTCGATTGCCCCATGGTCGCCATCGATTTCAAATGTTCCCATCTAACATCCCGTCTGGCTAGTACATGTGTGTCTGCCAAGGGGCAATCGTGAGCAACGTGGTAAGCACCTAGCTGTCTGCCGCTGTAAGGCTGGGTAGAAGACAGAATCTTGGCTGATATAACATCCAGCAACCGACATTTGCCGCCTTCTCGCCAAGCTTCACAGCAAAGTTTCCTACAGTCCAGGCTGATCCAGAGGCAAGTAAAGGGCTTAGTGGTTCTGACAAGGGTACCGTCTCTGCACCAACGCCAGGAACGCTGCGTGCTGACATGGTCTGCCGGGCCACTCAACAGGCCTTCACAGCGTACATCACTGCCCAGCAGGCCATCCTTACCGCGACCGAGTTTGTGATCGACCTCAACAAAACTATGAAGGCGAACGGCGACATGAACAGGGTTTACAACAAGATGGTTGAGCTAGACGCCAGGCTTGAACCATTGCTAGCCAAGTCCGAAACATGGGACATGAGATCACCGATCACGCTGACGACAGAGCCGAGCGAAGACGTAGTCGGTCGCTCGCTACGGTGTATGGCTCGGATAAAACTGAACAGGTATTGTGTTCTCCCTCTGCCCTTACTGTGGCCTGGTTGGCCTGTCATTTGGTTTGGTTACCGCGCGGGCTGACACCATCCCTCTTTCACGCCAGCGCTCGCATAAAGCTCCACCGGTACTGCGCCTTTTTCGACATACCTGTCTTCACGGCCAAGCACTGCGACCTCAAGAGCAAGAATTCACTCGCGGAGGAGCTGGACCAGGAGCTGCGCCAGCTGTCGAGCTGCACCTGTTCCCTGTTCGCATCCCCGCCAGCAACGGGTGGGTCTTCTGCATCCACGTCGAGTGGCGGTGGTGGTGGCAACAGCGGCGGAAGCCACCACTCGTCCTCTTCGCCAAGGTCTGATGGGGGTGCCAGTGGTAGTGTCAGCGGCCACACGACAACGGCGTCCTCCACGACGGCTACACCATTTACCTTGTTCCCTTTCAGCAGCCATACGTCGGCCAAGATCTGTCTACGCTCTGCGCTCAACATTGCGTGCGACTTTGATACGTTGCCGTATCCGAACCCCTCAGCCATGGCAGTCCCACCCTTTGGCCTGCCTGATGGCGCTGTGATGACGGGTGGCGGCAACGTTGCTAGCGGACGTGTTGGCAGCCCACTGGGAGCTGGTGCCACCAATGGGAACCATGGCGCCGGCTCGCCCAGCGTCCCATGGCTCCTCTCGCCCACCTCGACCATCCCTGCACCACGCACCATGCCCTCCTTCGCGTGTTGTGCCATGCAGTGCGCTTACGCGCTGCTGATGGTGCACCAGAAGACCAAGAATCTGAACACGTACCAGCAGCAGCAGCAGGCGGCGTACATCGGCAACACTGGGGCCGATGTTCTAAACGGTAATGGTGGAGCGGGAGGGGGCACCCTGGCAGCATCAGCGGGGAGCGGCGGACAGCAGCCGCCTGGTTTGCTCGGCAACCTGATCGCCCGACTGAACCAGGGGCTGGTGAGCATCCTGGGTACGCTGGAGAACTACGCGGTGGCGTCTGAGGCCCTGGGTGGCATGAGAGGTGAGCTCAGGACTGTCCTTTTCCGTCGTGGTGTCTTACGTCCCCCATCTCGATCTATTTCCTTGCCCTCATTCTCGTAACGTGTATACAACATCATTGGATGCTGCCAAAGAGGAGGTGGGACAACGAGGGCGGGCCCATCGGCGCATGGGAGCACGGAGGCGGAGAACATTGGAGACGTTCTGCTTGGCGATCCTTCCTACGTGGTACCTTCAGACACACGCACACACGCACACCCATTCACCCACCCTTCCAGGCACACACCGCTTCATTTCCCGTATCACGAATGCACTTGTGCCTGGCTATCCTGACCATTCCCACATCCATTCCCTCCTTCTCTCTTCGAGTATGCATGCTGACAGATGTCGATGCCTGCCTAGATCAAATACGGAACAACGCCATGGGACTGGAGGCATGAGTGAAAAGGGGGAATATCGGGATTGCCACTGCCCTACCGTCGGGCTTAGCAACCTTGCAACATCCAGCATCGGTCTTTGTGGGAGGTTGGCCTCAATATTTTGCGCCCATCGTGGCCGGTTCAGGGGCGGAAGGGAATGCCGAGATTCGGGATATGATCTTGTGACATCGGGTGGTCTGCGTATTTTTTTTAGTCGCAAATTATAGAGAGCTCCGGACATGGCAATTGCCGCGCATGCGGGGTTTGAAATTTTTAACAAACGCCTGAACCCCTTTAGTCTCCCGGACTTTGAGCGGCGACACGCGATATTGTGGACAATTTAAGAGGAGGGAGAGGAAGAAGAAGATAGGAATATCCACTCCTGACAAATATGTAGAGAAAAAAGAGGAATATCACCTGTTGCAGACGATTTGAAAGCAAAGCCCGATTGAAGATTGGGGTCTCACGGGAATCCCCGCCCTATGACTGACTTGCATCTTGTCAGCTCTATTTCGATCGATTTGGATTTCTGGTATTGCGATTACTCGCTCCACAGATCGGACATGACCGACCGTCCGGGAATCGGGTGGCTTTGGTGTCTTGGAAGAGCTGAGATGGGGGACTGTTTACTCTCGGCCTCTTTGGATTCTATGTGTATTGGCGCCCGGCCCGGTCCTCTCTGCTCTCTCCCCATTTTCCGGTTCTGCAATTGCCATGCATTTGTCATGATATAACCAGGGGAAAAAAAAAGGTAGATAGGTTCTTTTTCATTCTCCGACGCCACGTTGTAACCACCTAGGTATGCTCTCTGGATAATACCACCCCAAAAACGGGAGTAATGCTACAGCAATAGTGGGAAAACTGTAAAATCCCGATACGCTAGAACCCAAGGAATGCAAGAACCCCTTCATGAGGCCGCACAGCTTCAACGAACAGGCCCCCAGCGCCTGACCATCTCCTCCTGCTTGGACGCCGCCCTCTTCCCGGTCGCCTGACGGGCCCGGAGCTCCGCCTCGGCCGCACGGACCCTTTCGGCGACGCGGTCGACCTCGTCGTTCAGCACGGCGAGCGAAGCCTCGATTTCCACGTCCCTGAGCGCGGCGCCGACGACCCCGACCGCGTCCTCGTCGTCATCGGCGGCGGCACCGAACTGGGCGGCGGCCGGCAGCGGTGACGGCGGCGTCTCGGAGAGCACGCCCTCGAGCAGCATGGCGACGGCGCGCGCCGAGTCGGCCAGGTGGTGCTGGGCCGACGCCTCGAACGACGCCTGCACGTCGCGCGCCATGTCGGCGGCCTTGGCCGTGCGGGAGCGCAGCGCCGAGTCGAGCGCCGCGGCGTCGGCGAGCCCGCCGTCGGCGCCGCCGCCATCGTCCGGGAGGGTGAGGGCCAGTTCGCGCAGGAGCACGTCCATGGGGGCCTCCTCGGGGACGCCGAGGCCTGATGATCGGCGACGACGGCTTTGGTTGCTGGTGCTGTTGTTGTGGTTGTTTGTGGGGAAGGTTCGGGATCGTTGGGGGCGTTTGACGGGCGAGACGTCGGTGCCCGCGCCGGGCCATGCGGCCTGATTTGGGCGGCGCATGGGCGACATGGAATTGTTGGGAGCGCCGCCCTGATGGACTGTATGATCTGTCGGAGTAGGGGATGCAAGCTCGGCTTTTGCCGTGCGGATGATGATCTCGGAGGCCGACTCGTAGGCCCTGATGTCTTCGACGTGGACGGCGAGAGTGGACATTTTTGCAAGGAGGTAGTCGAGGCAGGTTTCAGCCTGGGGATTTAGGCGAGCTGGGTCAGTTTACAGTGCCCAAACATGAACCAGGGGCCAGGCGTCGACTAACGTAGTTCATTGCCTCGCTCGACCGGGCCAGATTCGTGGCATCCCGCTCTCGCAAGGATCGGACCGTGGGCTCAAGGAACTGCTGCTCGGCCGACATCTGTGCGACCGGGAGGATTTCCGTGTAGAGCTCTTCGAGCTCCGCCTCGATGGCCTTGACGTCCTCGGTCGACGCGGCCGGCGTCGGCACCGGGGCCGACTCGACCGCCTCGAGATAGGTGCGGTCAAGCTTGGTACGTATCATCTCGACCGTATGCTTGATCAGACGAGCGCACGCCTCGCGGACGCGCTCCACGCCCGCGTGCAGCTCCTGCTCCTCCAGCCGCTGGCCGAGCTTCTGCAGGCTGGCGAGCAGGCGGTCGTCGCTCTGGAGGAGGTCGTTGATGGCGGCTTGGAAGCGGCCAGCAGCAGCCTCGGTACCGCCGGCGGCCTGCTGCCGCGGTTGCTGATCCTCCTCGAACGCGGCGACCCGGCCGGCGACGCTCTGCGCCAGACCCTCGACGGCCGCGGCGAGTGCACGCCGCTCGGCCTCGGCGGCGTGGGCCCGGCGCGCGCCCATGTCGGCGCGGGCGGCGGCGGCGGTGGAGCGCTGCTTCAGGAGGCGGCCCAGGGCGTCCTGCTGCTGGCGGAGGGCCTCGGTCTGCCTGGCAACGGCCGAGGTGGAGCGGTTCAGCTCCTCGATGGCGGCGCGGAGCTCGGCGTCGTCCAGCGGCTGGACGGCGTCGAGACCGCCCGCATCGGCGGCGAGCTGGGCGGTCCGGCCTGAGCTCTCTAGGGCAGTGTACCTTTTTTTTTTTCGTTTTTGCGTCAGTGCATATCATAGCCCGAGGGTGGGACTTGTGTATTTGCGGGAGTGGAAACTCACTGGTCCAGCTCGTCGCGCGACAGCAGCGTGTCGGCTGTCAGGTGGCGCTGGACCCAGGCCGCCGCCTCGGGGCCCTTTTGGAATGTTGCTTTCAGGGCAGTCACATCGGGCTGAGCGCCGTGTGCTCTAAGGACGTCGGACAGCCGCTGGAAGGCTTCGCTGTCTGACATGGTGGCACGGCTGAGGTGCAGAGGTAATTATGTTGGATGAGCCCAAGAACATGACTGGAGGTCAAAATCCACAATGCAGCTTGCGGTAGCCTCTACCTTGCCTGACTGATGACGTAATCACATAACCTGCCGTCCAGAGACGACAACAAAGGATGATTCCCCGAACGCTCCGAAAGATGAGAAAGACATGTAAAAGCTGCTGCCGAGTCTCATCAGGTACATGTTGTAAAAGAATATCTGCCGTGTTGCGAAGCGGTCGACAAGGCGTCAACTCTTCAAATCAGGACCTCCCCAATCGGGCCGGCTCCCAAAGGATACGGGCTCTGGCGCAGGTACAGTGGGTAGTCTATCCCGCTGAATTAAATGTACCACTGTGGGATCGCGAACCGCAGTTCTCGTAACCAGGCACGCGAAGCAGGAGAAATTGCCTGGTGAGCATTCGCTATTCTTAAAATACTCACATTATAATTGCACTCTATTCCCTTCCTGCGGCACCTCCCTTACAACACCTGAACATTTTTAGCCTCTTATTTCGCCTTTTTTAGTCGTTTTCAGTTCCCACTTTTACCTCTCGGCTCCTCCTCCCCGCCAGTCGTCAGATTTCTGGTGTCGCTCGTCAACCTGCTTTATCATTTGTCGACCTCCCCTTCCCCGCCCGCCATTTCCACCGCCGGTCGCCGCATATTCGCTAATGGAAGGAAAGCCAGGGATCCGGCCATTGCGACCATATCGTCAGGCGGTCTCAGCCCTGAAGCCCAAAACCGACCTGAACTGATGTCTCTCAAACTCGGGCTTCCACCCGACTTCCTACTCCTATCCCACCATATTTTCGCCCACAGACTGGCATTTCATGCTAACATTTCTGCGGACATTTACGGATTCGATGTTGCGGCATTGTCGGCGCGCATTTCGTCGTTCCAAATGTAGGTCTCGTCTCTAGACGGAGCTAACTCCGAGACGGAAACATAATAATCTACGGTTACGACCTGCGAGGGTTCGTAGGAAAAGGAGGGTGGCAAAGGAGATGCGAAAGGAAATATGTCAAGAGGCGGAAAGGTAAGGACAGGAGTGCCCAGAAGACGACGGCAGTTCGGATGCTCCGCCGATGTACAGCCGTTGACATGTCCCTATCCCGCCCATGTACTAAACCGTACGTGCTTATGGCAGTCCCAATATCCAGTCCGGGTGATGATCCGGGATAGCTTGCAGGGTCGCGTCAGGCCCCGTACAGATCTACCGGCCCATGCTCGCACTCAGATTGGACACGGGCCTTGGAGGGGCCGGAGCTGACGAAGGGATGACATATACAACAGGCGTCAGTGCCTGTTTGTGCAACTGTGGCTCCTTTCTCGGGAGCAACTGCCAGCGGTTGTGCCACGGCCGACCCCGTCCCTTGCTGGTCGAGCGGTGTGCTCGGTCGGGGCAGCAGCGCCGCAGAGCGGTCTGAGCATCTGGAGGCTGTAGCTGCAGCCGCAGCCCGAAGATGATAGGACGCCTCGCTCGGCTATGGCATGCGCGACATATGCTGTCACCCCGCGCCCGCACACCCACCTCGGCCGCCCATTGGCGGCGGCACCGCCCGGTCTCAGAGCGACTCCGGACACGGGACCTGAAAAATGTCTGAGAGTGTGTCATGCTGGAGCAGGAGAGGGATCAACGGCACGGCTGGGAGCAGAATAAGAGGGGGGAGAAAACAAGACGCTGACCTGAAAAGAGACCAAGCATGGCGGGCGTGACGCTGTACACCGCAGTAAAACAGCCAGCCTGCGCAGGAACATTCAGGGTTTGATGAGGAAGGAGAGAGAGGCCAGCCAGAGCTTAGAAAATTCACAAAACAAAAAAAAAAAGCCAAGGACGCGCAGGGGAGCTCGGCTCACCGGGTGGCTTGCCACGTCGCAGCCGACTGTTGCTACTGTCTCGGGGCGCGGTAAGCTGCATTCTGTTTTTTCTTTCTACTCATCTCAACATCCTTTTTCCTTACTCCCTCTCTTTTTTGCTCCCTTTGCTCTCCCCGTTCCTTTTTACCCATTCAAATTCTGTCTCCCTCCTCCCCTGGTGACAGCTTGAGCACGGCGGCGCTGTCGTGATCTCGGTCGGCGGGCAGGGCTTGCTTGGGCCAAAAATCACAAACCGCCCCAGCCCGCCCTCAGTTGCTGCTGCCGTGACTGCTAGGTGCTACAGCAGCTCGCGTGTCCAGGCGAATAACACCCAGTGGCGTTAAGCCGAGTGTTTGTAATGAATGAGCCCGTGATACGATAGCACCGTCTCCATCCTTTGTCTGGGCGTCGTCTGGACTGGCGACAAAGTGCTTTTTGTCCCGCTCTCCGTTTGGCCTTTTTTTTTCCCTTTCGGTTTTTGGCGTATTTCCGATTGGACCAGGCGGCCATTCATGTCTCGTCGCACCCCGCTCCTTTTCTTTCTTCTCCTCGATCACGGCGCCGGACGGACGGGCCCTCCCGATCTTCGAGGCAGCGGTGACCATCTCCACCGAGAGTGGAAAACTTGGACGCCGTCATGATGCGCCATGTTTACCGTGTTGGGTAGCTCGTCAGTGGTTGGTTGCCCCTCGCGGCGACCCGGTTCGATCCTATTGGACGGCAGAGGGTGAGCAAACGCAGATCCCAACCCTTGGGCCCCGCGCGTTCTTGGCACAGGGCAAACGGATGAGCATCGTGAGATGGCGGGGAGCTTGTCAGCCGCATAAGCAAACGCTTGGACCCAGGGGTAAAAGGAAAAAAAAAAAAAAAAAAGAAGTCCTCCAACGGCAGACGGAGTGGAAGAGCCGCCTGCTGCGGATGACCAAAACACCCCATGTCCGCCATGTCTCGATGTCTGGTCTTCGTGTTTTATTCGCTCCACCCTCGCTCCTTGGCTCCTGTGCCTTGCAAACACCAAAAATGTGACTTGTGACATGGACCGCAAAGACACGGCTTCGTCGCACACGCACACAAACACAACCGCCCGCCCGCCGCGCGCCTCCCCTCCGGTCCATCCGTTCTCTCTGGCGGCCCATGGACCACCCGCTCTCCTCTCCATGTCCCCGGTTTGCCCATCAAGAGCAGACAAACATGCGGGCACTAGCTCCTTTGACGACTAGAGGTGAGCAGCTACCGTCGTCCTACCTCGCGTGACTGGCCAGCATTGTTACGTGACTGGTGGCCAGTCTTCGGCTCTACTTTCTAGCTTGGAACCACCGAATCCCTCAAGGCAACCAAGACGGAAATCCGGTTCGAGGCATCGCTCCAGGGGCGTGGAGGACTTGCGGACGTACGGTTGGCTGGCTCATCCGTCAGCGGCGAGGCATGGCATGGCGTCCATGCCGCCAGCGTTGCTGCTGCGCCTTGTGCGCCGTCGTCTTTGTCGTACGCCATCCCGCTCCCGCTTGTAGCCACCAGCCTGGCCGTCGAACCGTCTTGCAAGCTTGGCTCTAGCTTTTCCTTGTTTCTTTCTCCTCTTTTATCTTTTGTGGCCCCTCTCTTCCCTGCTCTTCCGTGGCCTGTGCTTTTTAGCCCTACTACAGGTGGCGCCGGAAGATGATCTCGATATGTAAGGTAGACTCTTGCGGCCGTCTGTGTGCATGCTGTACCTAGAAACGGCTGTTTGGCTAGCATTAGCGCCACTAAGGAGCCAGTTGGAACCGTCACCGGCTCTCGACCATCAGGTGGAGGCATGCATGCAAGGAAGCAAGCATACATGGTGGATATCCAGATGCGTATCTCGCATAGTGCCGTCCAAAAATAGAGGAAGGGCGTGTTCGCGTACCTACCAAGGTACTGCTACAATATACGTGCTATCTCCTTTCTATTTTCTGTCCCGTTCCTTCGCTCCGTATCCTCGCACACCGCAACGTTTCCTTCCTCGTTTTCTTTTATTCGGCCCGCTAGTATGTGCCCAGACATGTGTCCCCCATTTTCTACTTCGACCCGATGTCGGTGCTGGACAGTCGTTTGCAACACCGGGACTGCGCCCGCAGCTTTTATCCCTCTCCAACGCTGGCTCCCAACCACGCATGTCTGGTCGGAAATATTGACCTACTCCATTTGACTGTCCGTCCGCTGCAACTGGATACCGAAGTCTACTCCGTGCCCGTTCAGAATAGTTCTACCAAGGGCCAACCAGCTGCCGTCCGCGTGGGGCCATTCCTCCGCCCTTCCATCTGATTTCTCCATCTCCGAGCCGAGCCCAGGCCAGAAAGTGCCGGCCGTTTGATAGGAACACTTGACCGCCCGCTTCGCCGCTCCCCGTCTTTTCTCAACAAAGCCCCACAAGCATTGGGCTCCATCAGATGGAACACGGCTTGTCTTGCGGCCCATCAGGCAGCCACTCAACAGATATCACGGCCACACGCCCTCGAGAGGCGGGCGGAGAGGCGGGCTGTAGCATGGCCAAGGTGCCGACGCTACTATTCCCAAAAAGCGGTGATGGTAGCCCAGCCGGGGCCGAACGATAAGTGAATCTCGCCCGGGCAAGCGGGAGCAGCGCAGCCAATGGTGGCAAAGACGCGCAGTCCAACGAATGGAATAATAGTGAGCACGTATTCGTCAAACAACCTGCCCGGCCAGCCTTTTCACGTACCTGCGTCTCGTGTCTCTCCGCTCAGCTCCCTCTCAGCCTCCGTCCGACTCGGACTTTGACCCGGTCATAACCTTTACTTCTTAAGAATCCTGTCCCTCCCGGAGATGGAGGGAACAACCACTGCGCTTCCCAACCCGACCCGTCTTACCTTTCCCACCTCACCTATTTACCGCTTCTTGGTCTCAGACTCCGGGACAGAATAACCCATATCCCCCTACAGCCCTTACCCATCATTTCGTGACAGGCCCTTTCCCGTCACTGGTGTCTCACCCATCCCTACCCTGTGAATCACTTTGTTAACTGTCAACTTTGGTCGCAGCCGGCCGGCCGTGCTTTATTGCCTACCACGGGCGTGTTACTCTACTACAGTGGCAGGCGCCACACACATCGACACAAGGCTCTGTCCCTGCCGATAACATCAGCCTCGCGTCGGCCAGGGAAACAGCGACGACCTGCCCTTTGGGGCAGGCTGGAGTTCTGTTTTTGGTTGCTGGGTGAAAAGAACGATGCGCTGGCGCCGCCTTTTTTGCGAAATGGGATGACAGACGACGGCTCCAGCAACAGCCACAGCCGCAACAACGACGCCAGCACCAGCAACAGCGGCAACACCACCAACACCAGCAACAGCAGTGGCGGCAGCAGCGGCAACAACAACAGCGGCAACAACAGCAGCGGCACCAGCGACACCAGCGGCACCAGCACCAGGGCCGGCAACGGCAACAACAATAACAGCAGTGATAGCAGCACCAGCACCAGCACCACCGCCAGTAGCAGAAGCACCAGCAGCAGAAGCACCAACAGAGCGACCAGCAACAAGATGCCGGGGTGGCTCCCAGCCCCGCTGCGCAAGCAGTGGGTGGACGGCTTCGTCGCCGCCTTCTTGGTGGCCGCCACCCAGGCCGTCATCCTGGCGCTCACCAGCGTGGGCGACCGGATGAACAACTTCTCGGCCGCCATCCTGAGCATGGCGGTCCTGGGCGCCCTCATGACGGCGCTGGACCTCGGCTTCTGGCTGCTGTCGAGCAGGCCAGAGGCCGTCCAAGACTTCTACCAGAAGCACCTGTTCGCGCCGGTGCGTGTTATGCCCTTTTGCTCCTTATGAAAAGCCATAGCAGCCCTGGCCTGGCTTCATGGCGGTGCCCAGGCCGTAATAATAGGCATCAATGGCATATGCTGACGACGATATATGCTATGCTATAAATCAACAGTCCAACCTCCTGAACCGGCACATGGCCATTGGCTTCACTGTACCATTTGTGCACATCTTCAAGGCGGCGGCGGCGGCGAGCCCAAGGGAGATTGGGCTGATAGCAGCCATGTTTGGTAAGGACCGAAAGACTTACTGGCCAGGGGCTTGTCCAACGCTAACCTTGCCATCAAAATCAAACAGTGCTCTGCGGCATCATCTTCCCCGCCGCCGTCTTTGGGGTGACGTACGCGCTCCAAAGCGCCCTGATCCTCGCCCGCGGCCGCCGACACCACCAACACACCGCCCGTCCCGGCCGCCTCCTCCTCGACCCGTCCGCCGCGGCGAGCAGCGACCGCAAGAACCGGCGGCTCTCCAACCAGTCGACGCTGATCGGGCAGCGGACGCCGCGGGATGTGGACGCGGAGGAGGAGGCGGCGAGCGAGTTCCACGACGTGCCCCTGAACAACGACGACGACGACCAGCCACACTCCCCTGCCCGCCCCAGCTCCGCCGCGGAGCGACACCCGCACGCGGCCCGGCTGATGGAGTGGGTGCTCACCAACGTGACGCTGTACGGGTGCGCCGTGTCGGTGCCCATCGCCGTCGTCATCGCCAGCTGCACCGACGTCACGGCCCTGCTCGACACGTCGGTGCTCTTCACGGCCTGGATGGCGGCGCACGCGCTGCAGCGCTGGGTGTCGGCGCCGCGGCCGTGGCACCCGCGCGTGCGCACCGCCGTGGCCGTGTGCCTGCTCAACCCGGTGCTCGTGACGGCCGCCGTCACCATCGGCTACATCCACGTGCGCTGGGCGCTGCGGGCATCTAAGGGGCGGCCCGAGACCCTGCGCGACGTCGTGGGCGGGTTCCAGTCGGGCACGACGCTGGCGAGGTACGTGATGCGCCGCATCGCCGGGAGGGACACCTCCTGCGTGGGCGCCGGCGACGTGGCCACCTCGATCCTCGAGTCGGGCCTCGCGGCCTGGGGGTTCAAGCTGTTCGAGTACCGCCGTCAGCTCGCCTCGCCCACGGGCTTCGTCGTGCTCGTCGCCTCGGCCGTGGCTGCCGTCGTCACGATCGTGTCGGCCCCCTTGCTCGCCCACGTGGGCGCGGGTCTGGCGACGCCGCAGAGCCTGTCATTTGCCACCCGCAGCGTGACCTTGGCTCTGGGCACCCCTGTACTCACGCGCCTGGGCGGAGACGTCGGCGCCAACGCGGCCATGGTGGTGTTCAACGGCGTCGTGTTCCAGGTCGTCATGGGGCTCGGGCTGGCGCAGTGGGCTGCGGCGCGGTTCGGCGCGTTGCGCGACTGGTGCTGCTCCAGACGGCTTCGAGCGGACGGCCAGTACAAGGAGCAACGCCGCCACCAGCCGGACCTGGAGATGGGTGATATAAACCGCCATGATGATAGACCAGCGGTTGCAAATCTCGCACGCCAGCTCAGTAGACAGCTTTCTTCGCAGCAGCAGCAGCAGCAGAGTCTGCCGCCACGCCTATCCCCCAATCTCTCATCCAACACTACAAATCCGCCGAGCAGAAGCCGGCAAGAACACATATCGGTCAAGTCCGCACCACCGACCCCTACCTCTGTGCCCGCAGCAGTAGCCACATCTGGTCAAGCGGCTCCGCCCACATCACCCGAGACCGAGAACGTCACATCAGCACCGGGCCGCGAGAACGCCACCCATAACCACCGCCCCCACACGTATAACAACACCGCTAATGATAACAACCCGACCGCCGGTGCCGCCATAGAAGACGCCCGGACCGTCGCGACCGGCGTCACCGTCGGCATAAACGCCGCCGCCATGGGCACGGCGTACCTGAACGAGACCAAGAGCCCCGCCGCACCCTACTCGGCTCTGGCCATGACGCTGTTTGGCGTGCTGACCGTCGTCTTCCTCTCCGCCACGCCCTTGACCGACTGGCTGCTGTCGAGGCTGAACGCCTAGCGTAGCCTTTGCCTTCCCTGTTCGCCGTACGGGGCTTTCTGTTTTTTTGCCGGTTTGCTATGGAGCCCAGTGCGTGTATAGATTGCACCTCGCTCCCACTCATCTCGTTGTGTTCTGACTTCCTTGCGCGCTTAGTCGCTGCTTTTTACCAATAATTTGGCGTTTTGGGTTTTTTTTTTCTTTCTTTATTATTGCCGTCGGATGAATGGATGGGCGTTTATCTGGGATGGGAAAACGGGTTCGGGAAAAAGGGAAAGGATCACGCACGCATGTATATGTTATAACGGCTGATGAGTAACGAATCAGTGATACCCGCCGGGTTTGCTATTTCACTTACATTTTTATATTCCCTCTTGCTGCGGCTGTTCCATGAGACTGTTCGGCAGCTTCCTGGTTTCTGTGCTCCTTCTCGGCTCCACGGAAGGCAGGAGGAGCCAAGCCATCCAGGAGTAGTGCCCGGTAGCTTTACGCCTGACTGAGGATTTCACGGCGTAGCATCGTTACCAATCCAGAAAGCAACTCTGCTGGCCACAAATGATTTTTTTTTTTTTTTTTATCCGAGTTTAAGAAGACAATTCTCTTGATAACCCCACCACTCCACACCAAACTGTGGCCTTTAGAGACAGAACGGGTATAGATATCTGGTTCGTAGGGCAAGCGTGGTGTCGACGACCCGTATCGATCACGTCGGTGGCAAGGCGATGAGATTCACTCTAGTCTATAACGTGCCGGCAAAAGTTAGCGCTGCGTCATGGCACAGAGGATGAATGGCATCACGAGACAAGGAGGCAAGAACACACCTCTCAATCAGATGGAGACCGCTGGCCGACTCGACAATATCGCTGAGCTCGCCGGGTTTAAGCGCGAAAGCAGCGTCCTCAAACTCCTTTTGCATATCGCCCCGGCCGAACCAGCCCAGGTCCCCCCGCTTGCGGGCCGAGCTGCAGTCCGACTCCTGCGTAGCAAGCTCGGCGAGCGTCGCCTGGCCCGACACTATCTGGCGCTGGTAGCCCTGGATCTCGTCCCTGGCCTGGTCCTTGGAGCGGGTGATGCGGTCCTGTTTCCAGCTCGAAGGGCGGCGGCTTTCTCGGTGCTTGACGAGGAGGTGGGCGGCACGGATCTTGCCCGGGCCGGAGCCGTCGGCGGGCATGGGAGTCGAGTGGTACCTTGCCATATACACCTTGAGCTTGTCCGTGTCCGTACCAGCGGGTGGCTCCCAGCGCGACGTGGTGTCCGAGGTGTTGAAGTAGTAGGGAAGGTTCTTGCTCTTAGACAGACGAACTTCCCAATTGGGAGGCAGGCCGGTGTCCTGGTCGGGTAGAAGAAGCGGCGATCAGCGTCTGGCCCAGGAGCAGGAAGGCCGCGTTGCCGGAACTAGAGCACCGTGCCGCAGAGGAACCTTCACAAGTCGATTGGGCAGGCCAAGATGGCAAAAGTGGCAGACAGAACTGGGAAGAGCAGAGGCAGGTTGTGGGAGCCTTTGGAGCTTCGCCTTGGCAGGCTTACCTGGGGCTGGGCCGCCGAGGAAACGGACGGGGCCACGTCGTGCGACGACATTGTTGCCAAATGGTAGTAATGTTACGCGGGAATGGGAGCCGATGACGGTCGAGTCTTAGAAGCCGTGCGGGAGTAGAGGCATATAGCAATGCCCGGTGTCTTGGAGGCCGTGGATGGAAGCGAGCAGCAGCGCAAAGCGATGAAAGCAGTTGATGTTTGGCTGTGCCAGCAGTAGCAGCAAGAGCAAGTTGGAAAACCGACAGGCAAGATGCTTGCGCTGTTGTCTGAGAGTCAGACCCGGGTTGGAGCCTGCGAGCCGTGGTTTGGGTGGGGGAAGAGCACGGACGGATCGCAACGGGGATGTCGTCACGGGCCAACAGTGACCCGGCCTTCCTGCAGGATCGGACGGGTGGTAGAGATTCTCGAGGTCGGCAAGACGGGAAGGGGTTCGTCGATATGTGCGCGGACACCGTCGCAATATGTACCGCAGGGCTGGGGCGGGCTGGCAGCCACCTAGAGAGGGAGAGAAGCTCACTCTTGCTCGGCCGCCGCCGTTTTATTCGCGCGGGCTAGTGTGGGACGGATGACGGGCGTGTCTCTGAGCTAGGGCCAATGGTCTGTGCCGATTCCGTCGGCCTGGGGCGCCGCAGCAACGCCAAAATGGCGACCAGGGTGGGTGTGTGGGCTTCTGTTGTGGAAGGCGGGGAGGAGCGAAGGAAGCAACCGCCCTGCAAGGGCCCCGCGTCCATCAGCCAGCCCAGATCCCCAAGCTTCTGACCGACGGCCACGCTCTCGACGGCCGCAGTGGGCTGCAACGGCCCAGGTACAGTACGTACCTACCCGGCCGAAGGAAGGTTCCATTCTTGTGTCCGAACCGGTGGTCATGGGGATCCCTCCAGCCGTGCCTTCTCCGAAACGAGGGGGCGGCGTCGGGGCAGGTTGCAACCGCATTTGGGAGCTGCTCACCACTAACCACTCACAATGGATATCAATGTCACACACTCGATCCGCATTGCAGACCACAAGCTAGCCATACCTTCCCGTAGCACCACATTGAGGCGGCTGTCTTGTGACAAGCAAGCTTTGCTGCGTGGGTCGGTGCCGAAGGGTCCCTCCCCTGGTTAGGCCCGCGCGGCGCTGCTCCACCGGGCTTATTGTTGACGCGCAGTAGGCCAAGGTTGCCAGGTCATTTGGGTGCCGTCTGATCCCCGGAAACTCAACAATCCACCCCCCACCATCGTTGATCCCTGCTGCCAGTGAATTGATTGCCCTGGGAGTACCTGCTCGTCCCTGAACCTGTGTTCCGGCTGGTGGCTTGCATGGTTTGTCTTACATACGAATACACTGCTACCAGTGTGTTTGTCCGCCTTGATGTAGACACGAGTCAGTATGAACTTGCTACACATTAGAGGAGCGCCCCTGAGAAGTCTACCCATGTTCCTAGGTACATGCGTGCTGCCCGTCGAGGTACATCGCGAGCTCTTCACCCGCATTCGGGAACACAAGGCTCGCAAAGTCGCAGCCCGTAGAGGGGCGCCACGCGATGATGCAGTGGCATGTCCATTGCTCCGGGTAAAGGGCGGGGGTCACCAGGTGAGACATCATATCAGGCTGTATCAGCTGTGCGGCTCCTGTCCGTCACGAGATGCAATCCGCCTGGCATGTCTGGGAAGAGTGTGAGTGGGTGTTCCGGCAGCTGCATTTGTTGGAGGCGGCTCGGGCTTTCGACGGCCCGCCCGGATTCAAATCCGGAAAAGAGAACTAACGTCCTGGTGAGAAACACGCCTGACTTCTTGCGAGCGGTTCCGTGTAGGATGTGCGCAGGTAGGACGTAGGTCAGTCGCGGCGTGGTGGCTAACAAGAGCTAGCAATCCACTTTAGACTGAGGAAACCAAGTCACATCCCGGGCGTACGTCAGGTAATCTCTGTTTTTGGTCCCCGGGACGCCCAGGAGTCATAGACTGTGGGCCATCGAAGCGTTGAGAGGACTGCGGAAGCTTTCGCCTAGCTACCTCTTCCGCCCTGTGCCTTTGGGACGCGCCCCACCGCCTCACTTTGCCTGGGCTGCCCGATTCGTCAAGTCCGCACAAACCAAGCTCGAGGCAGCTTAGTCATTCTCCCTGGCATTATTGTTGTCCGCCTTTTTCTTTTTCTGCAGCGCGTCTTGATTGCCCCATCTCTCGTCACCTTCTGCCTGCTCCCACATGAGAAAATCTTCAACCTCATCCGGAGCAACCAGTCAAACCACGCCTCCATTCCATCTTCTCCCTCAAACAAACATCGGCTGACTGCAACTGCTGGTTCCCGTCTCTTGCCTCTGTTTGCAGAAGCCACTCATCTCGTGCTTTTCGCTCCTCGGCATATCAAAAATCGCCACGGCGACCACGAGCTTCCTTCATTCCTTGGCACCAAACCTCGCCAGTAAACAAACCAAAACATCGCCAAACCAACTCACCTCAGAAACGAAACACGTCAAAAGCGCCAGACCACAGCCATGTCTACTCCCATGTCCTCTGGTGGCGGCATGGACGACGTCGACCAGTCGTCCTCCAAGAAGCCCGTCTCGTTCCAGTTCTGCGCCGAGTGCTCCAACATGCTCTACCCGCGCGAGGACAACTCGTCGAGGACTCTGCAGTTCGTTTGTCGCACCTGCCACTACACCACCGAGGCAATCAACACGTGTGTCTTCCGAAACGAGCTCAGCAGCACCGCCAGCCTCCACGCTGGCATCATCCCTGGCATGGGCAAGGACCCCACGGTTCGTGCCGCCCTTGCCGCCCCCGTCAACGAGTCCGCCGATGGTTCTGCCTCTGCCACTGTTGCTGTCAATGCCGTTGCTGCCGGTTCATCCTTTCCCCTGACCCATTCCCGTCCCCCCTCACCCCCGGCCTCGGACTATTCAGGCTCCTCTCCCGCGACCACTGTCCTGCTTTGCACCAGCTGCGGACTTCCTGTCCTTTGCGAGGTCTGCGGGATTGCCCATATATACATCCCTATCAAGCAGTCGGAGGAGACCCATCCTGGCACCGCTCCCGCCTCTCCTGCCCCCTCGCCGCCGTCCGGTCCGTCGGCCGGCAACGCCGCCCTCGATTTCAGCGACATCAGCCTGTACGACGACGCCATGATGTACGACTTCATGGGCGAGGGCGTCGAGGACGCCGGGTATGGCGACGATGAGGCACAGCAAGATGCCAGGGACTAGGAGTTCCTGGGACCTCAGCTGTAAATACCACAACCACACCACACAGCGCCCCCCCTCATGTCCAAATACTGTACCAACACATCATTACCCTTCCTCGCACATGTCGGCGGAAGCCATCCGCTGAGCGATCATAATACCGCAAACAGCATGTAACGGGCAGGCAGACCACGGGCGGCAGAGGGCAGAGCAGTCCCATAGCCTATCGGGAGGCGGGCCTAGCTGGCTCACCTCCGACGTGGCTCTTTCGGCAGAGACCTTGTGTCATTATATCACCAAGAAGGCTGCTGCCGACAAGATTGCTGGCTGATATGGGCTGACATGAGCTCCCGGTATAGCTTCCGCGTACCACGAGGCAGTGTCAGTTCTGCCCAAGCGATGCCATGGTCTTTTTCCAGTCCCAGCAACGAACGGCCGAAACCGGAATGGTAAGCACGAACCCAGCCTAAGAAGCCAGTTCCAGTTGCTAATGACCCACATCATCGTTTTATTCGATCTAGAAACAAATCTATGTTTGCGTCGAATGCTCCAAACCACAACGCGACTAGCGTCAGCCTCCACCATCTCCCTCTCTGCACCACGCAGACGTCGACCTTGTCGGTTGTCACAACCGACAAGGGAGACCGGGGATGCTGGAGCCAGCATGTCCCTAGACTGGTTGTAATTACAATTCAGGCGTGGAGGAGTTTTTTGGCGGCGGACATTTTTCTCTATTTCCTCCAGCAGTTGTGCTGAGAGGACGATTTGTTTTCATGAGCATTTTGCTCCCGTTTCGTCCCATTTTCGGGCTCTGCTTTGGAATGTTGTGATGGAAGAGCGGCCCTACCAGAATGAACTGATCATTTTTTTTTCTTTTTTGTTTCCTTTTTTTTCTTTTTCTGTTTATTTGTCAAAGTACTTAGCTCTAGGTGTTTTTCGGAGATTCTTGACACCATACGCAACGACTACTCATACGTCTTGGGGGGGCCAATACATTTCGTTGCAGAGCATAAACGTCCCTCATGTTGTGTGCTCTCTACTTAGGTACCTAGGTGGCACCTTGGTAGGCACCCGTGATATGATACAGACTATCATCCTTTTGAGGGTGACTCAATAGCGTCACTTTCCTCTGGATGCATGACCTCCAGGCTCTCTAGCCCAACTGTCGCCGCTGTACCGCCTCTTCTCAGCTTTGAACCCGGATAGGTACCTAGCATGCTGGTGCTTTGCTAGTCCTTCAAGGAACCAGGCAAGCAGACACATCCCACCTGCCCATACCCCATGTTCCTCCGCTAACCACTCGGAAACATCCCACATCCAAATCCCCCGTGTCCCCTAGCGTAGGTAAAATGCCCGGCCTGTGCTGTTCACCCGGTTTCTCGCTCAGGTGTACATGGGAGCCATGGACAGGATCTTGCTCCATTGCTTCTTGCGCAACTCGGCGCCCACGACGCCGTTGATGCGCGAGCCGACGGGGTCGCCGGCCTTGTTGATGAGCACGCAGGCGTTGTCGTCGAACCGGACCACGGACCCGTCGGGCCGCTGCGACTTGTACTTTGTGCGCACCACGATGGCGTGCCGGATGTCTCCGCGCTTGACCTTGTTGGCCGCCGCCAGGGCGCCCATGCCCTGTGCTCCCTGGCCGCGCTGCGCCTGCACCACGACTACGATGCGGTCGCCTGGGTTGGGGTTCAGGTCGTCAGTCTTGCTGCTGCCGGCTGGCTACGGAGTGGGGTCGCATCGTGTCGCATCGCACCTATGGCGGCGTGCCGCTTCTGGCCGACTATCATGGCGCACTCGACGAGGGCGGCGCCCGAGTTGTCGATGCAGTTTAGTATTGTCTGTCGGAGCATGTTATTAGTCTGTGTACGCCAGGGGCGAACGGTGGTATAGTCTACCTTTAGTTGAATCATCCTGGGCAGTAACCGTGCCGCCTTGGGGCTGTCCAGGTGCTGTGCTTTTATGACAACAGCCTTCTTTGAAGCTCCTCCCACTCTAGTGTCGTCAATTCGGCCCCCTGTCGCAAGGAAACTCCGCCAAAATCTTTGGGTGCTTATGTCAGCCTGTCCTCGCTGACGCTTTGGCCAATTGGCTCCACAATGGTATTCCCAATGCAGCCTGCCAAGGAGTGGGGCCCCGGCCGCAGCCAACCACAGGCGCCGAATTGCACAATAGGAACAGGGGCTATTCAGCTCCTATTGAGAACGGAGGTTGTTGGTGGTGCCGGATGACCTTCTTCCCTCTCGCCCGCTCCATTGAGCCACCTTGTCTTGGGATTGTTCGTCTCGTTGCATATTCGTTACGCATTTGAGCTAATGAGCTGATGCGTCGCAACTTGGGACAGGGCAAAAGACGAAGGAAAGCTATTATTGTCTTTGTCTTTTTTTGCCCTCTTTTACTTGGAACCCCGACGATTGTCCGTTGCGATTGACAGGGGAAAACGCCGCATTGGTCCCGCCCGCCGCAAGCAATTGGTGAATGAGAAGGCGCAGAAGGCAAAAAGGGGTGGATCAAAGTACATGCGCGAGGTGATCGCGGTGTAAACAACAAGACCGCATCTCCTCAACCCCAGCCAGCCACCATTCCCCCTCCTCCATCCCTCCATCCGCCCTTTTGAAAGCCATTGCATTCCTGGTTCGGTTGCTTAACCAACAAGCGCCGTCGCCCTGTCTCTTTTCTGGCTGCCGCTGCTGCTCTCCGCGCCGCATTAACCTCATTTTAGACGGGTCACTCCCGCTGCATGGGCCCATGACGACAGCCCGTCACTTTCAACCTCCGCCTTAGCCCCTGCTTCTCACTGACTTCGACCCACGCCGCAACTCTCGCTCGCTCTCTTCCTCTTTCTTCCCTAGCCCCCAACCCTGCCCCCTCTGACCACCACCAAGGATTCTTTTGTGACGGGGCCATCACGTTCATCTTGATTTCGTCTCTTTCCTTTTTTTTTTTTTTTTTTTTTTTTTCCCCCCTTTTTTTTTTTTTTTTTTTTTTTTTTTTTTTGTTCGGTTCTACTGCTCTGTTATCTTGGCGCGTTTTTGCGGACTACCCGGATTGTGGTTTTAGTTTGTCGGGTGCTCTCAGGCAAGAAGAAAAATCTAGATAGCAGGAGATATTGGGCATCAGGCCTGGCACCGGGCGTTTTTGACGCTACCTAGGTATTATGAGATGACTAACGGTAGCTGTGATGGATGCATGCAATCAAAGCGGGATGCCGTCCCAAAGCATTTCCCATTAGTGAGTTCCTTTTGACTGGCTATCACCCAACATTGCTCGTGACGCCGCGTGTTTGGGATGTACTGCAACCCCAATCCCAATTGCATGATGCATGGGGAAAACGTCAGTGCCGGCGGTGCCTAGAGCTCTGGACCCCACCCGATCGTCAACCCCCAGCTTTCCCCGAGCTTCCCCCCAGGTCCAACATCTCCAAACAAACAGCTCGACATTTCTCTCTGCTGTGCTCAAAATACTTGCATCTAATTACCTACCCAGCCCTGAGAGCACCGACCGGGCATCGGTCGCTCCACTGCCCGTCATGGCGACGCAGTACGAAGGTGAGTTCCATGCCAAACCGTGCGGGGTGTGCCTCCACATTCATCACCATTACCATCACGCCCGCGGGCTGACACTTGGGGCCCAGTCGAGCACAACATCAAGCCGGCCGAGGAGCCCCGGCACAGGCGACAGCCCGACATGTCGACCTTCACGGCGCACCTCGAGCAGATCAGGCCCGGCATGTCCGAACAACAGCAGCAGCAGCAGGGGCAGCAGCACAACAACCCGCACGCCACGGCCAACCCGGCGCAGCTCTCGATCATGTTCCGGCTGGTGCAGGACCAGCTGGGCACCCTGGCCACCGACGCGCCGTCGGAGGAGAACAGGGCCCTGCTGGCCCGCCTGATGAGCGCCCTAGAAGACGACATCCTGCACCCGCCTTACGAGATCAAGGGCGTGTCGCAGCAGTTCCTCGACGGCCTCGACCGCGTGCCCCGCAAGAGCCTCAAGCCCACCGACGCCTGCCCCATCTGCGCCGAGCCGCACCTCAACGACGAGCACTGCCTCGTCGTCGAGCTGCCCTGCCACCAGTCGCACCGCTTCGACCTCGAGTGCGTCTCCCCCTGGCTCCTCAGCAAGGGCACCTGCCCGCTTTGCCGCAAGGAGATGGACAAGCGCAAGGAGCCCGAGCCCAAGGCGGACGATGAGGGAGAGGAGTACGACGACTTTTATGGCTAGTCGAGCGTTTGTCACTTTCTTTCTTTCTTGTTTGTTTTGCTTAGCCCCCCGATCCTTCTATTGTACACATCGAGTATGCCTCCCCGCCGATCCTCGATTCCCTTCCATTTGATGTAGCGGTGCTCTAATGCTGTTGGCGCACATCGGGGCTCTATGCATACAAGACTCTGATTATCATATCACTTTTGCTGATGGCTTCCTCCACTGCGCTTTTGCTTCTGCTGTCCGGATGTCTTGCCCTCCTGTTCCTTGACCGCCGAGAGGTCCTTGTTCGCGGGGCTGAACTCGAGCGGGTTGCTGCCGTTACCAGCCGTATCCTTCTCCGCCTCGGGGTTCGTCTTGTCCGGGTTGAAGGCGGCATCGTCCTTGTGTGCTGCAGCGTCATCACCCCCCTTGTCCCCTTTGACGTACTCTTGCGCTTTCGGCTTGAGAGATTCACGGTCTTGATCGTCCTTATAGGGCAGGCGGGCGGCGGAAGTCCAGTGGTACTGGTTTGTGCGCTGTGCTGCAGAAGCTGGTCTGGTGAAGCTCGTGACACTTAGGCGGCCACGGAGCAGACGGGCACCGGCCTGAGAGAGAGATTGGGCGCGCGACATGTTCTAGGAGGAGAGGCGGGAGGTCTGCGTGGGGTTATGATACCTAGATAGGTAGGTATGCAATGAAGGCGGATTGATTGTGAGGGATACTGGAATGGTAGTTAGGTGGTTCCAGTTGTTTAGATCGCGTTGGGTGGCTTGCTGGTGGCTGCTCTGCACTCACGAGGTGCTTTCTGCGCCATGACGTCATTGTGATGACGAACTCTAGGCGTTGGTGGCATTCCATCTTGGCACCAAATTTGCTAACCCGGACCCTCAACCATCCGCCTCTTCTTGCACGGGCATGTGCAAAATGAGGTATTCAGGACTTCATTATTATCAACGATAGCCATCATCGTGGCCTGACATGCCCGTTGAATGTCGCGAGGCGTCAATGAAGCCACTCGGCGCGCACGGCGTCTCGGTTGAATTACGGCGCATCATCACACGACGACCGCACGGGCTGCGACTATGCAACACGATCCTACGGTAAAATTGAGGCGCGTGGGGCGCGCTGTCGCCAAACCACGAATCCCGCCACGCGTTTTTTGATGGTTTCGCCGATCGCCATTATGTATCGGCCCCGCCGCCAGCCGTGCCCTAAAATCCTGGGCCGATCGGAATTACGCCGCTTTCCTGGGCACGCCGGGGGCTGGTCGGTCGAGTGACGGACACAGAAAAATTCCAGAATCAAGGGGGGGACGGAAACATCGGATCGTGGAGCATGGAAATCTCCAATCTCCCCTTGATGAGATGCAGGACGCTAGGTAGGTAGCCCGCTGCGACGTTACGCAGAACCCCATTTCTTTTTTTGTTCTGACCCTTTCTTTTTCAGCTGTGACGGGTGCGGGAGAAGACGTCAGCTTGATTGCCAGCCCTTTCATTTTCGACGGAGTCTGATAAGATAAAAATAAAAAAAAATAAATGCAAGCCAGGAACCCGTGCCCAGACGCCATTTTCTAAGGACCGAGAGGCTGCTTGCGGAAAAGAAGAGATGTCGACGGTCAACAGAGCAGGATACCACGGCACGTTACCCAAATAAAAACCTGGACCGCGAAATATTACCAACGCAGTTGCAATCAACACCGTAGAGCATAATCCGAATAAGATAAAGACGGAACAGGTAAGAAAGCTGCCATCTTGGGATCCGTAAAGAGTTTTTTTTTCTTTCTTTTTTTTTTTTTTTTCAGTAAAATCTGCTGTTTTGCTCAAAAGATATGGTCGATCGAAATCGTTAGGTCGTGTGCCGTCAAATGGTATGATTCCCGTTTCCATTGCGGTCCGGACTTTTTCCGCGTAACGCGCACTCGGGCACCCAAAGAGCTGCATGGTTCCTCATGGTGGTGTGCTGGCCTGCATGAATAATTTCTATGAAAGGCTGCTGCTAGCTCGATAGAGAGGCGCCCATGCCCTCACGAGAAGTCAACGGCCGACATCGTCATATCGGAAACAAAACAATCCACCGCGTCCCCTGCCGTGCTCGCGTGGGAAGGCGGCAAATCATAATCCGCCAAAAGAAAAAAAAACCATGTCCTTCACACCTTCTTTTGGTCTTCTCGAGCCTAGAGCCAAAGTCGTCTAGTAGCAAAAAAGGACTCCGCCCGGCAAGGGGCGGCGGGGGTGAGTTGGCAACTCACGGGCGTAAGTAATATCCAGGCCGTTTTCCGACGTGGTTAGCGTTCAGCCCGTGCCGTCTGCGGGCGGCACGTGGGTACAAGGATGCAAAGGCTCTATTTCACATGGCAAAAATTAGACGCGATCTTTTTCCCGTGTGGGTAAAGAAAAAAAAAGAGAGAGATCAGCACAGAGTCAGCTGCTCATTCGCAGCCAGCAGAACGACCAGCAGAAAACAGCCAGCCATCCATGCCCGAGGCTCTCTCTAGGCCGTAGTCGGCTCTCAAGTGGCTCTCCAGGGAAGCCCGTGGACTGCGGGGGACCGTCCGATGTTACGAAAATGGACATAGTGGGAACTATCGGCACAAGCTTCGAGCTCTGATTACGGGCGCGCTAGGGGTTACTACCTTAGCTGCAGCTGTGATTGAAGGTCGGGAACGCCTTGGCCACGCATTCCTTACTCGGGCAACGCAGAGAGACCCCAACAACCCTGGCTTCCACGGCCGACCGACAACTCGTTGGCCAGGGTGGGTTGGGCGGTCTGCGGCTGGGACCCTCCGTAAGAATCTGAAACAAGCTCCGGGCCTCTCGCGGTGGTTGCGCCACGCTGATTTCAGGGAGCAAGGGTTCCCACCGCTGCTCCCCACAGCCGACAGAGGAGGACTTCACGGCGACGCCGAACGGTGGGCTTTGCCCTATTCTTCTTCTGGCCAGCAGCAAGCAGCTGGGGGACGGGGCGGCAAGGCACCTGCGCTTGGATATCGGCTTGCGTCGACATGGAATGGAAGTACTGAAAGCATGGAAGCAGGAAAACACGGGCATCGGGTCGTCCCTACACATGTGTAACTCCAGACCAGCCCGGGGCGGAGGTAGGCTACATGCCGTCCTTGGGCAAACAGGCACGACAGAAACCATAAATTGCCCTCTGCACTGTATGGTACAGTACGGTACATAGGGTACCTGCCTAGCGTCGTGCGCCCGCCAGCCTACCTCATCGCGCACGCAGGAAAGCCGTCTGCCGTCAGTATGCAATGCTGCCTTCCACCCTTGATCATGTGCGCGCTCTCTTTGCTCCCCTTGATGGGAGATTCTGGGAGAATCCGGGTTGTGTGGACAGCAGCATACCGATCCACCGGTATCAAGGTGAGGAGAGGAGGCAAGGAGGTGAACAGATTGACACCCCCTATGTAACATTGGGATGTCCGCATAGAGCAGGCCACACGAGCACGCACACTCGCCACGCCCACCCACCGTGCGCTGTGACAAATGATTTTAGTCGGCTCATTGAGAAGCAGCAGATGGCACGTAGACAACAGAGAAAAGGCACTGTAGCTGAATCTGTACTGTACACAGAGTCTAGACTATGAGCGTGACCCACCCCCGAGGCGTCGTGGACCGGCTGGGCCTTGTGCCGTCACGCCCAGAGACTTTTGGACTTGGGGTTAGTCCGCTGCTTAATGTCGACGGGAATATGTCTGGACATCTTCCCGTGCATTTAGTGGTCTTGCAACTACCTTGGCAGAGATGTAGATACCTGCCTAACCTGGTCATATAAGCCCGCCTCTGATCATTTGTAATCCAACTTCCGTCCAACTTCGCCTCTGGCTAGGCAATGTTCTCAAACGTGCTAGTTGCAACCTGCCACGTATTATGATGGGAACGTTACTGTACAGTGTACCTACTAGTATTTCCATGATGTGGTAAATAGCACAGATGACATATTGGCGGCTCCAGCCAATTGCGTGAGCGTGACCCATCAACCACCCGCCGTCTCGCGTTTCCAAAGGCTGGCCGGATGCTGGGGTAAGGAACGGATGTTGATGCCACCAAACCAGACTCCGGCACCTCTAATGCTGTGGGAATCCGTGCGCTTGCACCCCTGCCACGGATCCACCGCGCCGCCACCCTTCAATGAATCTGTCTTGCTGGCCGGGGCCTCCCCTCCCCTCACCGTAGCCTGAGCATGAACAGGGACGGATAAAAAAAAAAAAAAAAAAAAGGGAGAAAAAAAAAAGGCGAGCCATGCGAAACCCACGTTGAAAGGGGCCGGGGACAACGAGCCAAATCCACCAAAATCTCAACTAGGGTGCTTGGCAGACAACCACGTTGGGCCCCTCTCTGCACGGGCGGTGATTGATTATTACGCTGATTGAGGAAATGCGAAAACAGCACCCGCAGCACAGCGCCGCCGAAAACAAACAGCAAACACGAGCTGCTTTTGCCTGTGCGCCGTCAGATGCCTGGCGGTTTGCCTGTTTGGTGCCTGGCCCCTTGCACAAGCAACCGTGAGAGCGTCGAGGGAGCTGTGCGTTCGTTCCACTGCCTGCCACCAGAGAGACAGCCACTGAAAGCGCAGGACCACCGCTCCGCGCACACGCTGACCGACGCCCGCCTGCGCCCGCACCCGTACCCGCACCGCCTGCTGCACCATCTCCATCTTCAATCTGCAGCACAACCAGCACGACAGAGCCTCCGGCCGCCTGCCTGGGACCGCTTTATCTCTTGCTACGTATCGTCTGTTCCTGGTCCCCGCCGCCCTTGCTTGGATCGATCCTTCCTATTTCTCCTTATCCTCGCCTCCCGCTTGGCTGGCACGCCAGGACCCGGCAAGGCGGTAGCACCTCGTCTACCTCACAGCGGCCGTCCGCCACCACCTTCGACCACCACCGCCATCACACACACACACTCTTGACACACCCAGTACACGTACACGCACATTACCACACCCTGTCCCCTGTGCGCCGGCATCCATTGACGCCTCCATCCGTCCCAGAAACCTCGACACTGGCCGACCAGCCTGCCGTCCTGGTGGCCGTCGCCATTCTTTTTTCATACGGCAAGCATTCCCGCCTACCTAGGTACATCCTCGTAGTCCTATCTCCACCCCAACCGAAATATCCCTTTCGACTCCTCCATTGCCCGGCGCCAATGCCGCCTGCCCGCCCTCTGGTCCCGGCTTCTGTTCTCTAAAAGAAAGAGGCAGAAAAAAAAAAAAAATTCCAGACCGTGCTATCCACACCCTGGCTGCCACCACTCCCGTGAGCGACCGACCCATCTCGATCTCGGCTACCCGCGCCAGTTTGTCACACGCAGAACAAAGAACCGGCAACACCTGAGAAACCAAAGAGCCAGCAAGACAAAAAGAAAAAAGAAAACCATAAAATCACAAAAACGAGGGCCAACAAGGGGTTTTCTTGTCATATTAAAAATCACTTGTACCATTTCACAGGGGTTGCGGAAGTGAGCAAGGCGACCAAGACAAAACAAAGAAAGAAGGGAGAAAATTAGGAGCAAGCACGGAACAAACCGCCCTTCGTTTGTCTCGGTCTTTCTTTTGCGGCTCGGCTGCCACCCACCATATTAGACTCTTCTCGCCGCCCACTCGTCATTCTCAGCTACCGAAACTGCGCAGCCAACACCGAACATACGTTCTTGAGACAAGGAGGATGCGTCTCTGATAGCAATACCATCGATTCTGACACCTCCCCATCTAAGCCTTCACGCCCCGCCGCATCGGCTCTGGGCCACGCAAACGCCTCTCTGGACGTGGCGTCGTCAACTACAGCGACGGAGCGGCCATGGGCAACAGCCAGGGCAAGCCCGTCGAGTTCGACGGCGAAGGCAAGACGCACCGCATCGCCCTCCCCACTCGCCTGACCCGAATGTCGTGGCACCGGACTGGCGTCGCTGGCTAACATGACGTGCTTTTGCAACCCGCAGTGAACCTAAACCACTTCCGCCTTCTGAGGGTTGTCGGCCGAGGCGCCTTCGGCAAGGTGCGCATTGTCGAACGGAAAGACACGAACCTCTCGTTTGCTCTCAAGTATATCCGTAAAGATGAGGGTACGACGAATCCCTTTCGGTCCCTTACCTATTCAGACCAGCCAGTCATCTGACTTTGTTTCTTGTTACCGTCTCTATGCAGTCGTCCGGTCCGAAAGCGTTCGAAATATTATCCGCGAGAGACGCATGTTGGAGCATGTCAACCACCCATTCATATGCAACTTGCGGTACAGCTTTCAAGATATCGAGTACATGTACGAACGAACCTCACCGCCCCTAAACCCGGCTTGTCCTTGCCGGGTGCTTCCCATTGGTGGTGGCGAAGCCACCCCTGCGGCGATTGGTTGCGGCTAACGCGAGGCAATCTCACGCCATACAGGTATCTCGTTGTGGACTTGATGAGCGGAGGCGACCTGAGGTTCCACATCTCTCGCAAGACCTTTACCGAGGAGGCTGTGAGGTTTTGGATTGCCGAACTAGGATGTGCTTTGAGGTATGTCCACGGCCAGGGCATCATACATCGCGATGTGAAGCCCGATAATGTGCTGTTGGACGCCGATGGTCACGTCCATCTGACCGACTTTGTGAGTCCGCCAAACGTGGCAACATACACCTTGTAATCACTCTATTGGGGTCCTCTTTTGCTGACAAACTTGTGTGCGCCAACTCTCTTCAGAACGTTGCGTCGGACATAATTCCCGGCAAGGTCCTGACGAGCAAGTCGGGAACGCTGGCCTACCTCGCCCCCGAGGTGTACGCTGGCCGAGGCTACGATGTCAAGGCCGACTGGTGGTCTCTAGGCGTGCTGTTCTACGAGTGCATCTACAACAAGGTATGTCTTTTCGAGTCCACCGCGAACGCCCGACTGGGAGATATCATGGATAACTTATTGATCCCCGCACCAGAGGCCATTCGAGGGAAACTCGGAGTCCAGTCTCAGTCAGAACATCCAGGCTGCCAACCCGAAATATCCGATCACATCACCGCCCGTCTCCCTGTCCTGTCTGTACGGCATCAAGGATGCTCTCCAGCCTGTACCGGAGAAGCGGATGGGCGCAACCTGGGAGAGCTTCACGCAGCATGAATTCTTCGCGTGCATCGACTTTGAAGCCCTGGAACGGAAGCAGATCGAGCCAATCTTCATCCCCTCGTCCGAGAAGACCAACTTCGATGCGACGTATGACCTGGAAGAGCTGCTGCTCGAGGAGGCGCCACTGGAGGCTCGGGCCCGCAGGCAAAAACCCCGCGGAAGACTAAAGGACGACGCCACGGAGAAGGAGATTCGCGAGGACGAGCTTTATCGGATGATCGAGAGGGACTTCCAGCCTTTTGACTACACGCTTGCGGCATACAAGAAGTAAGTAGGCACCGCTCGAAGCCCCGCTGCGGGTGCGACTTCGACGTTGTCGGTGTTGCAGCGCTAACAGATGTTGGAACCACCAATAGGATCACGGAAGGTGGTGAGGCACCACCACAGGGCGCGGTCCCGGGCTCGGCAACCAACGGCCCACCCCAGGCACTCACCACAGACGAAGCGACTCAGATGGTCAAGGACCCGTCCATCAACCGACAAACCTCATCATCATCCCAGAAGTCGCACCGGACCGCTGGCAGCGGCGGCGGCGGCGGCGGCGCCTCGTCAAGGATGCGTAAACAGCCTCCAGGCCGTCTACCACCGCTCCCACCTTATCCGACAGCATACACAAACGTGCAAAGCAACGGCGCAGGGCTCAACCGGACGGGCCGTTCGGGAAGTGCCATGGTGGGCAGCCCCACGGGCGGCGTCCAGGTGACTTTGGATGGGGCGGGCTCTTGGTCCGATCTCGCACGCCAGGATGCAACCCTGCCTGCCGACGCCGCGGGCGCTAACAACGACGACGGCAACGGCAGCGGTGGTTCCGGTGGCGTCTTCGGTTTCCTGAGCCGCAAAAAGGGCCGCGGCAACAGCCCGAAACCCAAAGAGAGAGGCGTGCTGGGCAAGGAGGGTGCCAGGCAGGTCATTGGTTAATTCCATGGGCCCCATTTTCGCCCCATCCTTGACATCTGTCTGCCTGCGTGCATCGACCTAGGTGGCGCCGCCTTGTCAGCCCTTGCTTCGGTGGCAAGCAGTCCTTTGCAGTAAGACCCTCTGGGCTTGCCCTTGAAGCACTTGGACCGCACTCCCAACAAACAAAAAAATCCTAGTTTGGGGTCGTGGAAGCATCCCATGCAACAAGCGGCATGAAGCCAGCCAGCCAGCCAGCCAGCCATCCATGTGGCCTGGCCCCGCACTGTCTCTTGTGGCGAGAGACATGGTGGTGGGCTAGGTAGGACATGGATGCGCTCCAAAGCTTGGCCACGCCCCTGTTGGGCGGCTCTTTCGGAATTCCCGATGCTATCCAACCCACTCCCCACCCATCCACTCATTCGCGGCACCACTTTCCGGCGACCCGGGACAGCGTCCTTCGGCACGTCACGCGTGCCAAGCTGGCGCGCCGACTGCGGCAAGCCGTCGAGTCCCGCCAGAGTCAGCGGATGCAGCCGGCTGCCCGGTAACCCGACGTATCTAGTCCGCTTGGTTAACCAGCTGCCATGAGACACATCTAAATCTTTCATACTCCCTCCTCCTCTCTGCCCCAGGTTGGCGTAGTTGGTTCACTCTTGTCACATTTTTCCTTGGTTCATTTCGTTTTCTTGGCCAGGTACGAGCTTGGGATGAATGCATATTGTTCACCTTTTTTTTTTTTTTTTTCGTTTTTTTTTTTCTTCTTCCCTCTCTCCCTGCATCTATTTGTATCTCTCTTGCAACTTTGAGAGTAGATTGGACTCGACCTCCGCGTGAGACGTCGCATCGGGCTGGTGGGCGTATTTTACATGGACCAGCGCAGCCCGTTTTGGGACTTCTTTCTTTCTTCTTACAGCCGTCGGATGTTTTCCCGGCTGCCACAAAAGCCATCATCAGATCAGCGTATTAAAGATACCACCCGAAGTTAAAACCTCTTACATTAAACGGAAGGGAAGCATTCTGAGTGAAGATAAGGCTGCCTTGCCTGTAAGGGGTTCGTTCCGCAGACCTACCTACATACGTACGAAAAAAGGGTTCGATTCCGACACCAAACTATCTGAGCGTGTCAAAACGTCAAATTTGCTTGCGAATAAACTGCCACATTATCCTGGCCCATGTGAAGCATCCTAACTACCTCTCCTGAGCTGGACCCAAGAGCAAAAAAGCCAGTTCCAGTTTGAGATTTATGGAAATCCCATTTTCTCCCCACAAAGCAAAGAAAAACGATCAAGCAAAACAAGCCCAAGCGTTCCCAAGAAAACAAGCCTTGACGTAATCGTGGGGACCATATTCGTACTGGTCCGAGTATTCCTCATACAGACCTCGGGGCGTTCCGTGGTCCTGTTACATTGTCTGAATATGAACCAAGTATTCCTCCACCCTCCCAAACACAACGCCACTGGCTGCAGAGGCCTTTGGGTTGGTTACCTTTTGTTTTTTTCGGCAGCCAAGTATTCCGAGGCAACATCAGTCATGACAATGGGGGAAAAAAGGAAAGAAAAAGAAAGAAAAAGAGCAGGAAACAGTATGACGCCGGGCACCGTTTGGAGTCTCGAGTGGTGTACAAGGTGGGAATGCGATCCGTGCTCACGACGGCTCGCTAGCTTGACTTGGTTGAAGTTGGCAATATCTCGACTGGCTTCGGTAACAGTCCTTTGAAGCATCTAGGATCTTCACCATCCTTCTTGCCGAGGTACTTGACCATGACATTCTTGAAATCTTTCTGGTCGACGACGGCGCCATGGCCCGAACACTTTGCCTTCTTCTGCAGCTCCGCGCAGAGCCCATCAAGGTCAAAGTCTCCATTCTGCACCTTGGGGCAGTTTTGCAATTCCTCCCTAAAAAGTAACGGTTTCTATCAGCAATCATGTGGCAGGGTTGGCGGAAAGTTCTGCGGTTTGGAAACATACCAGATCTTGTTGCACGTCAGGAGCTCTGCCTTTGCCTCAGTCGGCTCATCGGCCTCCTTGGCGGCGTCGATCTCGGCAAGCAGATCCTTCTTGGGAACCACGGGGCTGATGGGCACGTTGAAAGGGGTTGTGAAATCCACGTCCCAGGCATCGTTGAAGAAATTGTCGCCGAGAGTGCCGTTCGTGCCAAGAATGTGCTCCTGAGGCTCTCTGTAATCACCAAAAAGTTGTGGGTCAAACTGGAAGTTGTTTGCCTGAGCGAGCCAATCGATGTCGTTCATGCTAATCGAGGAAAACTGGCCGAAATCTGTGGAAGCCGTCTCAGTAAAGGTGGTCCGCAGTAAGAGGCCACATCTCGGAGCTATGGACGCGGACGGTGCATAGTGTCGCGAGAGGATGCTAGTTTACCTTGATTGCCAGTCACGGGAGTGGTGCTCTCCTCGCCAATGGTTGTCAGCGTGTCGACGGGCTTGAAGCCCATGGGCGACTGTGTGTATGGCTCGGGGGAAGTCCCGCACGACGAGTTCGGGCCCTGGTGCGAGGTCGACGACGCCGACGGCGAACTCGAGGAAGCGCCGCCCCCAACGCCGAAATTCGAATCCACGCTGCCTCTGGATGCGTGGGCCACATTTGTGTTGGTCAGAGGAGGACTAAAGATGCCAGAGAGTTTAGCGAGGTCTTCCTTCGCCTGGGTGTCGAGGCCGGTTGACGAGTGGGTTGTCGCATTGTCCCTGTAGCCATCATTAGGGCTGCCTTGGTTGCTTGGGGTGTTGGTGAGTGACGGAGTCTGGGAGAAGGATGGGGAGCGGCCGGTGGCGACGGTAGCGTCTTTCCCGACGGGTGGCCCAGGGAGTGACCCGAATCTGGGGAACTCAAACTGGAAGTTGACGTCATTGAGATTGTGCACCATGGGGTGACCAAAGGTGCTAGATCTCGATGCAGCAGCAGGCTGTGGGCGGGAACTGGCTACTAGACTGAGGCGCTTCTTGTACTGCTGGAGCTCGAGGGTTAACCGGTCCACCTCGGCGCGAAGGTTGGTGTTCTCGGTAGAAGTATTCTTGGAGAGCGCCTCCAACTCTTCCACCTTCTGCTCGAGATCCTTGACATGCTTTTCCTTTCTCTCTCTGAAGGCACGCTGGGCGGCCCTGTTTTGGGCCTTGCGTTTCTGTGACGAAAGGTGACGGTTAGTAAACAACAAGGTTTGCGGGGGGAAAGGGGTGGGCCGTTATTGGTCCTTTGGTTCTTGTCCCTTACCGAAGTTGGCTCTGAAGTAAGCGGCTTACGGCCTGGCTTCTTTGGTACCTTCTCGGTGCTCTCGCGCCTCTTTGCCCCGTTCTCTTGAGCTTCGTCCTCATCGTCTGGGTGACTTCTCTTTTCGGGAGAATCGTTTCCTTCCGACGCGCCAGTGGTCGACTCGGGAGCTGCGCCGGTAGCAGGCAGGTCTCCGATCATCTTGAGGTTGTCTGCCGTGTTGTCGTAGAGGGAATCATCAAAACTGGTGTCGCCAGCATCGAACGAGTAGTCATAGTCGATGAAGGGGCTCTCGTTTAGCGAGAGCGCATCGCCTGCGCCGGACGGGGACTTTGTGAATGACGAAGGAGAGAAGGACGGGGCATTGCCGGCGTTGGCGGTGGCGGCCGAGTTGGACGCCCGGTTCGAGTTGAGCGCGGCAAAAAGCAGGCTCTGCTGCTGCGGGGTCAAGAAGAAGTCGCGGCGCGCGTCGCCTGTTGATGTCATTTTGACGAGGATGGGCAGAACGGGCGCCTGGCTGGGGTGAATGAACAAGGCAGAACAGCAATGAACTCGGGCGGCGGTGCAATGGAAGCGCGCAGTGCAAGCAGGCGCTCGGAGAAGTTGGGTTCAAAAAATAAAGGTTATGTCCGCTCCTCAGTAGCACCCCCCAGCTTGCAGCGATTGAGCGTGTCTTGCCTCCTTTGGAAAGCGTTCTGTGGCGACGGTGGAATTGGCGGCTTCGATTTGGCTTTGCTCCGGCAGCTTCACAGAGGTGCGGGAGGAGTGCCTCGATTGCGTAGGTGGTGGAGTTGGCAGGTTTGGAGGGGAATGGGGGAGAAAGTTGCGGCCTCAGACAGCAATGCGTGATCCTGGCCAAGGATGACAGATTGGCTCACCCAACAAGGCAGGGGTCGAGCGCGGGGGTGAGCGGACTTGTTTGTGAAGCGGAAGGCAACACTAACAGACTCATGCAACTGCAGCAGTTCAAAACGGGGCGTGCAAAGTACTGTCGGCGAGCAAACGGTGCTGGCTGTGTCGAGTCGCGACGGAACTGGAAGGGGCGGAAGGAGAATCCTTGATTTCCAATTTGTCAGCGACATGGAAAGATCTAGGGAGCACGGAGGGGTGGCTTGGCTGGTGGCCTGCTGGAGACGCTGGAGACGCTGGCCACCGGCAGGCAAATCGGATTTGGTCAAAGATGGGTCTGGCCGCTTACCCGCTCCCCGTTTTCTGCCCTTTTTACTGCCGGCTTGGTACGGCGCACAGTCAGCACCAAAGTGCGAGATGGACCACATATTGGAAGTCCCCGGCCGCCACTTATTGCAATGGCACCACCACCATTGTCGCCCGTGCCGATCCTCTTTGTCGTAAGAGGGCCGACGGCCGAGCGATATCTCCGAGAAGACGGAGTGGTCTTTGTTTTATGGGCGTTGTCTTCGGGATTCAGGTCCTCGAACCGAATACATGCTTGGATGAGTCCAAGCAATACGAAAGACGGAGGTGCGGGCAGACGACCCCCCACGCGGATGGCTGGCCCGTCAAGTATGTCCAAGATCAATAGAGACCAGACGCTCGTATCTACGGTTTCTCCTTTGAATCACAGTATGTTGCGGCGCCGGCTTCCGGCTGCTACCTATGTAGTCATCATGGCACATCACTGCCAGGCTGGGTTTTCCATACATAGTTGGGGGTCAAGCCAAGACCGAGAGCCGAGCTGATTGCATAATTGCAACCCAGTATTACGCCGGACGCGGATGCATCGCGGCTGCATTGGACTCGGTGCTCTAGACTTCGGCAGTGACGAAACGGGACAGGGCCGCTTGTGGTACGCTTCGGGCAATACCACGTACAAAAGCTCGGGCCAAGACCTGTCAGGCCGCTCTTGATTCCACCCACTCGGCCTGCAATGAGGAGGATAACAAAGGCCAGAGAGATGCTCTAGAGTCGCCCCTACACTAGACTTCCTCTCTTTTTCGGGCATACGTCGGTGCCACGGACAGTTTGGCAAATATCAGAGAAATGAGCGAAATCCTTCCTCTTGGGGAGAAGGGAGCAATTGGAGGTCTTAACTCTCTCGAGGCGGTTGGAGATGGCATCTATGCATAGAACGCACGGACCAACACACCCCGCATTTTGCAGCCTTGTTCGAGTTTCGAGGGCCACGCCACGCCACTGCTGGGGTGACAGAATGACCTCAACACGCAGCAGCTGCTCCCAGACAGCCAACATCAATCTCTCCGCCTCCGCAGCCAATCGGGCAGTCTCCCCGAACAACATTCACCGATTTGGGTAGCCAGATTTCTACCGGCCCAAGCACCTATCGGAACAGCTGTGAGCTGGCTCGTTGCCGCCCGCTCGTTGCCGCGACCCCGCCGACAGCTGCAACCGCTCGAGCGGCTGAATCGGTCCTCGCTCCGACACTGGGACCACCCGCATCTCCTCTCACCACAACCGCCTAACCCGCTGAATCCCCAGCCGCTCTTCGGTCATCAACCCGGCGTCATGGATCTGGCCTACGATCAAATCCTTGAGAAGTCCGTCTCCAAGGAAAATGAGACCACTCCGCGGGCCTCTGGGGAGAAGAAGGCCGAGAATGAGGAGCCCACCCTGAGTGCAGAGGTCCAGGATGCCTACCGCGCCTTCTCATCGAGCCCTTGGGGCGCCAGGATCGGTGGCTTCATCGGCAGCGTCGCGAAGCAGGTATGGGTTTCTCGTCATTCTGCCATATCCACTCTTCCAACTGAACTTCGATCATGCTCGAGAATGGTTGGCGCTTTGCATCTTTCTCACCGCCAGGCGCCGATTTTAATAGGGCGGGAACGTCTATCGTGAAGCCCAGCACGTCGGTCAGGACGCCACCACGGGCTTCTCGAGCCTCCGCGACACTATTATAAGCCGGACCCGGGGCCTCTCCCTGGTTGGGGGTGCCGAAGCACCGGCAGCCGAGAGTTCTTCGTCTGCCGCCGCCGGCTCCAAGGGCACCGACACGACCGCCGAAGCCGGCACCAAGGAGCTGACGACCGACGAAGCTCTCAAGGAGTCGGAGAATGTGCTGTCGAGGCTCAAAGTCGCCGCCGCCCAGCGGCTAAAAGACATACAAAAGGCTGAGGACGCCGCCGATGAGGCGCTGCTCAAGTTCGGGACCAACATCCGCGACTTCCTCCGTGAATCCATCAGCATCGCCGGCCCGAGCGGTGACGCGGCGAGCGGAAGCGCGCGGGGCGGGCCCTCGGGAGATGGCGTCCTGTTTGAGAGTAAGGACGCACAGGGCAAGCGCGTGATCCACACGTCACGCTTCGATGCCCAGCTGCACGTCATCCATACCAACCCTGAGAGCTTCTCCAAGGATCCGGCAAGCGAGGAATACGCCGCCTGGTCCTCCTCCTTTGACATTGATAAGAAGACGGCCGACATCACGGCGGACCTGACCAAGTATCCAGAGCTGAGGACCACGATGGAGAAGCTGGTGCCCGATCAAATTCCCTACCCGGACTTCTGGAAGCGCTACTACTTCCTCAGGCATAGCATCGAGACGGCCGAGGCAAGGCGCAGGGACCTGCTAAAGGGTAAGCTGGCCGGCATACACTCATGAGCTGCGCAAGCGTTGAGCCATCTCTTTTTTGTGTCTGCACTTTGAACTAACCGCCTCTGGTGTATCGTAGCTGCATCCGCCGAGGAGGAGGTTGGATGGGACGAGGATTCTGAGGATGACGACGATGAGGAGGAGGGTTCTAGTGAAGACGACTCTGACGACGAGACCACCACTTCGGCCGGACCGTCCAAGCCAGCAACCTCGGGGTCAGCAGTGCCCGCAGCGGCCGCCCAGGGGCGGCCTGGGTCGGCCGGTTCCGCGACGACGATCCAATCGCCGCCGCAGCCGACAAAACCGGCCGTGCGATCCTCACTCAAGGCCCCCGCCGAGCACCGCAAGTCTAATGAGCTTGATGTCAAATCACAGGCCGATAGCGAGGCTAGCTATGACGTCGTGGGCGCAACTTCGGGCGTACCCAGCCAGGCACCCAACAGCCCCAAGGACAAAAAGGGCGAAGAGAGCGACGAGGAGGACTGGGAGTGAGCCGCACGTGGGAGCAACTGGGTTTGATTTTATGCGTCCATCTGCTCTTCCAATGATGCTTTTCCCCTCCCAGTCAGCAAGAAGCACCAGTCTCCTTCTTGCTTCACTGTTTGGCCAGCGAGTCTCGTATGGCGGCGGTGGGCGTCGGTATTCGGGCCGAGGCCTTGATTTGGGACATGAAATGGACAATGGGTTTCTGTTCGTGACCCCTTTTCGGGGTGGTATCTGGGAACTTTTCTGTTTTTCCCTCGCTCACGCACCCACTGCCTTTACGGATTGGGTAATATTATGCCGGTGATGCCGTTGTACACAGTGTTTTTGCCAAAGCTGTCAAGTCGCCCTGTCGCAATCTACGCCCGGTTTGGTTTTGTCTCCCTCCTCTTTTACTTTTTGTGTGGATTGCCCGCACTTATTTCTTCTTGCGCGTAACCTTGGTGAAGCCGTCCTCGTCAACCTCTGGCGGGGTCTTCTCGCGCTTCTCTGCGACGAGAGCGGGGGCGTCGTCCATTTCGTCGTCTTCATCGTCGCCCTCGCCGTCGTCGTCGGTATCGTCCCAGTCGGTGTCCTGGTCCTGGTCCTCGCCCTGCTTGAACATGCCCGACACGGACTTGCCCTTGCGCGCCTGCCACCTCTCGGTCAGGGCGTCGACGTCGGCCAGCCGGCCGCGGCAGCACTGGGTCCAGAGGCCGACGATGCGCTCGGCCACGTCAAAGGCCGTGTCGTCCTGCACGGCCGTCTCGAACTCCTCGAACATGATGTCGAGCAGGCGCTCCTCGACGTCCTGCACCAGGTCCTCGGGCGCGGGGAAGGGCGACTTTTTTGCTGCTGCTGCTGCTGCTGCCGTTGACGCGGCTGAGGATTCGTGGTGGAACTTGATGACGTCGGCGACGGCGGGGAGCAGCTCTGCCACGGCGCCGGCGGCCCAGTCGCGCTTGTCGGCCGAGTCGCCGCCGCCCATGTTGTTCTGCACCGCAAACGACATGTCGTCCCACAGGTGCAGCGAGAGGGCGACGCCGCGCTCGAATGCGTTTTGGCACGTCTCTGTAATGAGGGAGGGGGTTAGAGGCGGACTTTTTTTTTTTTTTTTTTTTTTTTCCTTTTGGCGCAAATGGAGTTTAGTGGGAGGAAGTGGTAGTGATCTGTACCTGGAGAGGGAGGTTGTGCGCTTGAACTTGACGCCATATCTGCGATCTGATATCTATCCCGTAGCTATCCTCAAAGTATGGGTGGTAGTAGTTTGTGGTGACTGAGGGCGTCAGGGTCGCATGGAGGGGCGTTGCGCAATATTTGCGACAAATTTCGCTGATAAGATAAGCGCAAATCCCCCGCGTCAGGCCACGCCCGCGCCCCTAAATGGCAAGTCTACTAAGGCGTAGTTTTACAAAAAAGAAAAAAAAAGAAGATTGTGTGACATGTGTATATAGATGATTCCGGTGCTAAGTGCCCAGGGATTTGGCAGAGAACTTTTCTAATGACGCTGATTCTATAACTATAGGCATAGAACTCCACAAGAGACAATTCGGAAAGAGATGGCTTTGCAGATATACAAAACAGGCAAAACGCCAAAGTATAGCATGCCTCCAGACTGACCCGAACTATTTCTGTCCCGTGCAAGCCTTGCGGCGTGGCCAGTTAACCGCCCACATGTATGCCACCCTTTTGTTTCTTTCTTTCTTTTCTTTCGCTCTGTGTGATGGAAACGCCTGCCAGTTTGGTTTTTTCCCGTTCTATATGCCCAAAGAGAAGCGCAGGAAGGAGGAACTTGAGAATCTGCAGTGAGTTGAGGAGAGATGATGAAAGAGGAGAGAAAAAACACCAAGGACTAGCCTAGGACGAGCCATTGGTAGTAACGGTCCCCTCGGTCTTGTCCAGATAGGCAATCATGTCCTCGATGGTGCAGACGCGGAGCCCCCACTTGCGCGCAAAGGCCACGCAGGCCTCGCCGCGCAGCATGCCGGGGTCTTCGCGCAGGGCGCGGCCCGAGACCTCGCCGCCGTCGTCGACGAGCTCACTGATGACGGCGGCGGGCCGCTTGCCGGCCAGGCGGCAGAGGTCGATGGCGGCCTCGGTGTGGCCCCTGCGGGCGCGGACGCCGCCCTCGACGGCGCGGAGCGGGAAGACGTGGCCCGGGCGGCGGAAGTTGTGGGCGGTGGCGGCCGGATCGGCCAGGAGGCGGCAGGCCAGGGCGCGGTCCTGGGCGCTGATGCCCGTGGTGACGGAGGGGTCGCGAGCGTCGACCGAGACTGTGTAGGCGGTCCCGCGCGGGTCTTCGGTGCGGTCGACCATCTGCGGCAGCGAGAGCTCGTCGGTCCGGGACGGGAGGATGGGCGCGCACACGAGCCCTGACGAGTGGCGGACCAGGAAGGCCATCTGTTCCGCCGTCACGTCCTCGGCGGCTATTATCAGGTCCGCTTCGTTCTCGCGCGACGGGTCGTCGAGAACCACAACGAACTCGCCATTCCCTGCGCCGGGCAGCGTGTGTTGGTGAGTGGTTCCTTTCTTTCTCTTCTTTTTCTTCTGGCGGGTGTTATTTCTGCTCACTGTAGGCCTCAATCACATCTGGGATCGAGTCGAATTGTGACTTTGAAATTGTTGTTGACGGCATCGTTTTCTGAATGGTGAGTGCTATGCTGCAAATATTTGCTGCTGCTGAAGCTGGTTCTGGCCTCCAGCTCTAGCCGAAATCTCCTGACTGGCCGGCGGCCCGCTCGGGTTGCCACTCCCGAGTTATTCAGGCGCCTCGGCTTAAATTCAGTCCCGGCTTAGTATGACCCGCGCCCCTCGGCTCGGGGTTTGGACCAGTGGGTGTAAGCGCGCGGCGGAGATGGATGTGTAGTTGAGAGAGCCGGTTCCTAATTCCTCGAGACTGTTTGACGTGATATATCCAGAAATGTAGTAGGGCAACTTATGGTAGTCCCAGTCTCAAGAAAATCGGCCGTCGGCGTGTCCGATGCGATGACTGGTCTTTAGGGGTCGCTTTTCGGTGCTGACTAGTAGGTCGGAAGCCGGAATCGGAGTGGGCACCAAGGCGGCCGCCAGTGGCTGCGTGGTGGGAGGCATCTACGCCTTATTATCCCGTCACTAGGTAGGTAGACAGACAGGCTCTATCCCTGGATTATGAAAGCAGGCATCCACTGGCTGACTGCCGCTGACAAACACGAGCGCTTTTGTAGACGCGGAAAAAGACATCCATTGCGCGTGCTCCCTTCCAGCGGCCATTGGAATCTAGCCGCGGCTACCCCGCCAGCCTGGGTTTTCTTTCCAGGTGGACCCCAGACCCTGACTCTTGGTTAAGTAATCCACCGGATGTTGGCCTTGATGAGATGATGCTGCGCTGCCCACACCCTGAGGTCATATCATCATCAGCTCAAACTATACCGGGGCGATCCCGCGTCTGGAAATACCATTGCCAGGGTCATTTATTGCCGCCGCTTATTCTCTCACCTTCATCACCTTCATGCTCGGAAACACATAATGAGCATTTGACAAGGCCAACCTAGCAAAGTGGGCCTGAAAAAAATGACGTCCACCCTCAAACAGACGTCGGGCTTCCGCCACGCCGCGCGGCTTCTCAGTTTGGCAGCTCCGCGCACTCGGCCAGGACCCGCCTGTACCAGCCAACCACACCCCCGGAACGGACTACTACCACTACCACGACCACCACTACTACGGTCATGCTCACACCCCTACTCCACCGAGGCTGGCCCAAGCAGCAGCCGCCTCGGCAGCAGCAGCGGCAGCAGCAGCGGCCCCCAAACCTTTAGCACCGTCAACCAGACCGAGATCTCGCACTTTGACGCCCTGGCCTCGACCTGGTGGGACAAGCAGGGCCCCTCGCGGCTGCTGCACCTCATGAACCCGCTGCGCCACGACTTTATCCGCGACTGCCATGCCTCGGAGCCGCCGCCACCGCCGCCGCCACCATCCGCTGGTGCGGCAAGGACCGGCGGCGGTGGTGGCTTGAGGTACCTCGACGTGGGCTGCGGCGGCGGCATCTTCGCCGAGTCGGCCGCGCGCCTGCCATCCGTCGCCTCCGTCACCGCCCTTGACGCCTCAGTCGAGGTTATAGCAGTCGCCCGCGAGCACCTGAGCCGCGAGACCCCCGCCGTCCAGCGCAAGCTCACGTACCTGCACTCGTCGGTCGAGGCGCTGGCCGCCGATGTTGTCGGCGGCAAACCAGCGGCAGCAGCAGCGGACGGGGACGGCAGGTTCGACGTGGTGACGACCTTCGAGGTGGTCGAGCACGTCGAGAACCCGTCGGCTTTCCTCGAGCGCTGCGGCGCCCTGGTTCGCCCGGGCGGCTGGCTCATCCTCAGCACCATGGCCCGCACCTGGGTCTCGTGGGCCGTCACCATCGTGGCCGCCGAGCGCGTGCTGGGCATTGTGCCGCCCGGCACCCACGACTGGAACAAGTACGTCGACGTCGACGAGCTGCAGCGCTGGTTCGACACCCGCTCGGCCGCCGAGGGCTGGGCCGGCCCGGGGAGCTTCTCGCGCTGCCAGGGCGTCGTCTACGTCCCGGGCCTTGGCTGGAAGGTCGTCCCGGGGTTCGAGAGGGCGGGGAACTACTTTTTCGGTATCAGGAAGAGTCCTGATGCCAGCTGAGATGTGCTCAGTGTCTGCGTAGACCATGTAGCTCAATTTGAACCAGGAAACCAGCTTACAGCCTAGACTGCCTTGATGAGGGGCTTCCTTAGCGCATATACACTATCTGTTTGCGATCTTGAAGATAGGGTTGTAAGAGAGTAGGTAGCCATATCTTGTTTGTAATAGAGCGAAGTAGATTTGCGTCTGCTACATATGCCCACTGCAGCCAAACATGGTACCTGACTAACTACCTAGCCTACGTGAAATATGACACGAAAGAAGACATAAGAAATAAAGAAATATACGATAAAGAAAAAAAGGAAGCAAAAATGAAAATAGAAACATGCCACAAGTCGTCTGCGTCATTGCAACCCAGCCATCCACCTAATCGTTAAAAACCTCCATATACCAGTGAATTACACGTGAGTGTCGTCCTGTTTCCCATCGCAAAAGCTGTCGTCGTTATCCTGTCGTTACAAGAATGGGTCATCACATCGCTGCGTGCAAAAAAGGCTAGAAAATGGTAAGGGAACAAGGAGAAAATAGAATAGATAAGGAAGAATGAATGATAAGAGACTCCGTCGTTTTCGCCGACATGAACTGATTTCTTGCGCGCCGTGGTCAAGCCCTCGCGTAACCCGAGTGACAACCGCCCGTCGCCGGCGAGCAGAAGACCGCCAGCTCGCCGACGAGGTCGTAGTAGCGCTTCTCGGGCCGCGCGTGCTCTCCCCTGCCGGCGCAGAGGGCCAGGACGCTCAGGTATTGCTCGGCAGCCTGCCTTGTGCCCGGGTCCGACGATGCGTAGTAGCGCGACGGCGAGGCCCTCAGCGTCCTCGCCCAGCCGTCGAGGAACTTGGTTGACAGCAGCCTGAGGGCCTCGTCGTAGAGACGCTGCGTTGGGCATGGAGGCTTGGGCATGAGCTTCTCGAGCGCCCGTAGATCTAAAATGTCGCAGGGACGTTGAGCTCCAGGGTCAGATAAACACTTCCTGCTGTGGCTATTCCACAAGTAATTGCAAGCACGAGTGAAATGGGCAAAAAAAATATTCAAACGCGATGGCTTCAAGGGGGGACTCTCGGCCAGACCAAAAGACAGCGCCAAAGGGCCACCGAAAAGTAGCCCGCGTGAGTTGTAAGTTGCAAGCGACGAAAAGAAGGTTTCCCGAAAGACAAGAGCCAAACCTGACGAGAGAAGCGAAAAGAACGGCAATACCAACAGAGATGGAGGAGGAGACATGATGAGAATAACATACGTTCTCTAGTAGTATCCCACGAGTCCAGATCGCAGGCCGAGATCCAAATCGCCGCGCCCAGCGGCACTCCCGGCGCGACTGCCGACTGAAGGCTATCCAATCGGGCATGGGACTCGAGGCAGTAAGGGCCGCGACTGGCCTGCTCGTCAGCGTGGCGCTGGCTGACCGGTGCGAGGTGCTTCAGATTCTCTGAGAAATATTCGCGGTGCTGTGCGGTGATGATGGTGCTGGTGTCTGCCCCGGCCGCCACGAGCCGCATCGACAGCTCGAGGAACCCGTCGTCTGCACTCCAGTGCGTTGCAAAAGCCGTGAGTGAGGAAGGTCTGGTGCTGGCGCGGCAGATACCGTGCCGCTGCGCAGTCAGTTCCCGGATGACCTGTCGCTGTTGGGCAACTACGCCGGGCTGCTCCTGCGGGCGCATCGAGATGGCGTAATCGAGCGCCGTCAGCCCTTGGGAGTCAGGGGCGGCCGCGTCGACCAGCCCCGCGAGTCGATGGGTGAATCCGTATAGGCGACCAAACGCCTCCGTGTCTGCGGCCGGGCGGCTGAGGAGGTACGACAGCACGGGCGTGTCGCCCAGGGGCGAGTCCGGGCGCGCGCCGGCCTCCAGGAGCGCGCAGAGGCACTCGGTAGCCCGCCGCCAGCCCTCGGGTTGCACGCTGCTGTACACGGTTTTGGAGCCGACCAGGCGATCGGCTATAGTCGCCATGACGACGCCCAGCGGGGAGTTGTCGTCAGCCGCTGCAGCGAGACGGAGACTGACGTTAGCGGCGACACGCTCCAGCGAGCCCTGCAAACCTGATGGCCGGAATTGGGTCACCGCAATGTCGAACGGTGTTTCGCCCCAGTGATTGCGGATGTTGACGTCGGTCCTTCCCAGAAGCTCTTGGGCCATTGCAAGCAGCTTTTCTTCTTGCCACCAGCTGGTTTCCTTGAACAGGCAGTGTATGGGCGTATTTCCATCCGGGTCTTGAATGTTCGGGCTGCTTGATGCCAGCAGGAGTCGAGGTAACACGGCTAGGGACCGGTGCTCGACGGCGATGTGAAGGGGCGTGCCTCCCTGTGCTGTGAGGGAGGTATATGCAGAAGCCTGTGAGCAGCTGCCGAGTATCTGGCAGAGCATGGATTCGTCGTCACGTCGTATGGCATCGAGCAAAGCCACGTTTGTGTCACTGTAGCTCAGGTGAGGCGAAGGAAATGCGGCGCTTCGGGGCGAGTAGCAGCTCTGTGAACTTCCAACGTAGTACACACCAGACTCGCTCCCGTAGGATGCAGTGTAGTTGCTGCAGGAGTCGTCGTTGAGGTCGCTTAGTGTTGAGCGGTATGGATGCTCGAACTTGATAGGAGGGCTAGAGGTATTTTGTGTCACCTATTGCCTCATAGCAACGAAAAAGAATCCATGGGCTCTCAATATCCTCTCCACTCACCTCGGAAGCTCCGAGCTGTCAGGGGAGAGGTAGCTGGGGCATTGGCTGTACGGGTTCGTCGCGGTGATGGTTGAGAGTGATGGCATGGACATGTTCCTAGGCACCTTTGCCTGGGAGATCTCGAGGGGTTGAGGAGAAGGTGGCGTGTTCTCCAGCCGTGGTCGCGCCAAATATGTGGCCATAGAATGCCGGCGTCTGGCATTGTATTTCTGCAGGCCCCATTTGCCGAACCGCGTGCGATAGGCTCGAATCCTGCGATGAGGTTAGTGTCCACGGAGCTTTTATGAAACGTGGGTTTGTGATGAGGGATATAGCTGTGAGAGAGAAGAAATGAATGAGGAGGCATGACGGAAATACGGCAAGAGAAGATGGTTAAACTCACGATGCCTCGAAGTTGAACCTATCCCGCATTATCGCCTGCACTTCATGCAGGGGCCGATTCTCCGCCTTATATAGGGTGACAATGGCGGCCTTGTGCTTCTCCCACGTCTTGGTCATGATTACGTCGCGGGAACTGGAGCTGTGTCGAGCTAAGGCAAGGCAGGTGAAAAGGGGTTACGGGCCGAGCCATAGGAGACGCGCAAGGGTTGAGCCTCGCTCGACTATATAACGAGAGAGAAACACGAAAGGGATGAGGGGCTTCGTGGGGAAGGCGTCAGCTCGCCCGACCCGGCAGCAGTCTACAGGGATCTAGGGAAGAGTGCCGAGATGGAGGGGGGCGGTGATATGAGAAGCAGCCGGATTCTTTATAATTTATTCCCTGAGCCTGGCCTGAGCTCGGCGGGAGCCAGACCCGCGAGGTTAGGCTAACTGTCTCCAGTGTCACTTTTCTCGCACACCCGAATGGTGGTAAGGCTACCAATGGGCGATGGTGGTGGGGATATGCAATCCTCGGGAAGCCATTGGGGGTTTTGTTTCACGCTAGGCAGAGGAGGAATCCGCGCAGGCGACAAGGCTCCGGACTCCATGAACGATAGCTCTTGGGAGGCCGGCCACTCGGGCGGCAGGTGAGTGAGAGGGCTCATGACTAGTACCTACGGCGGCGCAGTCGACGGCCCTAGATTGCAGACTACAATCGCCGCTAGAAAGAGGACGTCGCTTGACCGCTGCGGCCCGAACGCATCTCTCTTGTTGCCCCGGGCATCAACCAACGCACCCGAATGGCGCCGCCTGCGGAGAAAGAATGAGAGCGAGGAGCTGGGAGGGAACGAGAGGGGAACCGGCAAGTCAGCCTGCCTGGTGGCCTGCAGCTGGGTCATCTAAGAAGCCGGGCGAAGCGCCGGATCCCCGCCAAAATGCATGATCCTTGCACCCACATCCCAAGGCCTCGACCAATGCAGGCCGGCAGCGTGTCGAAGGGAAAGCAGAAAGAGGCAACGCGGCCGGGTTGCAGACCTGGAGGGTGTGTGTGTGTGTGTGTGTGTGTGTGTGTGCTGGCTGGTTCGCGCGACGCAGGCGGCAAGGCTGAGGCGTGGGCAGGCCAGCGGGGCAGGTATCGGACGTGTACCGCGGACGCATCCCGCCAACCAAAAGAGACAAGCTCGATATGTACTAAGATCCCGAAGCTCCTTCCTACCTGGGCGCTCTTTGGGCAGGTAGGCTTGATGGTGGCCCTTCCAGTGGTCCGCCATAAATCGACGGCTGAACCGTCAGGCCTTGCAAGGCCACAAGGCAGGTCGCGCCTTGGCGTGGTTCGCTGCCTTAGGGACAAACCTGATTCCACTTTTGAATGCACCATAGCCATCCGCACTTCTCCACAACCTGTATCTCGGCAGCTTGACCTTGGTCGAAAACCTAGGAAGCATGAAGAAAAGAAGAATCGGGGGAAAAGATTAGCACTGATTACAACAATTTCGTGTACTGTAATTGCCCGTATTATTTTGGAGTGTCGCTGGCTGCCACACAAAAGATCTGCGGCAGCCAAATTGAGCACGAGCACCCGGCTTCCTCCTCTCCCTATCTGGGTGCGCTGCTATTGCTGGATCCCAGAAGTGAAGTTCTCTCAAAAGACCGCAGCTGCGCCGAAGTCGGTGACGAGACTTCAACGGCATGACTCTTTTTGTAAATGGGCAATATTGATTGGAGGCAGACCGTGGCAAGGATAATGGGTTCGATTTCCGGGCGTAAGCTTTGGTGTGGCTGGCCAGCTGGCTCCATCTCGCTTTTGAGACGTAGATATCGGCCATGTCCGAGGGCCAACCCTGCCCCATTAGTGCCCGGAGCACTCCTGGCAATGAGGATACGGACTTGGACCGGGCAGCCTTTGTGTAGAATGGACATCGCCGACGCCCGAGGCGATTCTCGGTCAACTTATATAGCCACTCTCCGTGGCATATCCAAGCGTTAGTACCCGATGCCGATGAGGCCCAACAAGACGGTGCCTGATGTAGCTTCGCATTTATCCAGACGCGGAAGGGTGTGTAGGTGACATGTGTGTACCTAGGTGTATGTGTCAGTGGGGCTGAGTGGACAGACCGCTTATAAACAACGGAAACCTGCATAAAGTAGCACCGTCACTTGATGGTTCATGATCTAGCATGCGCGGCTAGTGGAGATGACGATAGTACGATATTATCGAACAAACTAAAACTAGGAAAGAGAAACTGAGAAGCCAATGGATCATAGGGGGTAGGAAGTAGAAGACGTGCCCTTGGGCCAAGAGCTTCCATGGGACGGGCCTGTGAGCATCAGGTCGCCACAGGCGCTGGCTCATAATATGTACTTGATAGATCCCTGCACGAGTGCCGCATCAATTGCCATCCCGCCTCACCCGTTCCGTGACAACCTGCAAACCGCTCGCCGTAATTGGTGTTCTGGAAGCCATATTGTTGTTGGCAGCTGGTCATTGAGAGCTGCGGCGATCAAGCCTTGGCCGGCTTCGCCTGGTCTGTTACCAGTGTCTTCTCGGCGCCTACAGGAGCGGAAAGGGGTGTAGTGGGCGATACAGTGGTTGCAGGCGATGTCACAGCCGACGTGGCCGAGTTTGGCGAGATGACCGACGGGCTCATCACCGCCTCGGTCCTAGTCACACCCGCTTCCTGCGCCTTCTGGTCGGTGGCCAGCGGGGGCAGTTGCGGTGTGGTCCCTGAGGAAGCACCTCCGGTTTTGCTGGCAGTTGGTGCAGCGGCAGCGGCAGCGGCAGCGCCCACGTCGGTGTTAACGCGCTTCGCCCCCGTAGCTCCAGCCACGTTCTTGATCACTTCAAACCACTTCTCGGCATCGGCAGCGGTGTGCGCCTTGAAAGAAAGCTCGGCGTTCCCCACAAGCTTGCTGCTGAGTCCCTTGGCTTGGTCTTTGCCCTTTATGTTGAACTTGTCTCCATTGGGTGTGCCAATGACAGCATCGGGCAGGTATATGCTTAGCTCGGGCACAGGGTCCCTGCGCAAAAAGTCTGACTCCTTGAACTCGTGCAGAAACTTGGACGGGGTCACAACGTAGTAACCCGTCTGGTGGCCCCATGAGAGCTTGTTGCGCGACTTGCGCTCCAGCGACCCTTCCATCAAGGGCTGGGTGCTGCGGTGGTTCTGGTTGGCGAACGTTACGCCATCGACGGAGCGTGGGTCGTCATTGGGATTGACCAGACGGTCCTGGTTGCGGGCCACGAAGCCCTTCCATTCAAAGTCGGGCGGAATGCGTTGGGAAGCGCCAAGCATGTCGGCGTACAGGGCCCGCATCTTCTCAGCCTGGCCACCAGCGAACTGCTCAAAGACCTCCATAGCCTGCTGCATGACCTGAACAACGTGGGTCTCGAAGGCCAGGAAGTTGTTCTGGACCGCGATGAGGTCGTTGCGGTGGTTGTTCTCCTCCATGACCTGCTTGTTAAGCCGATACATGACGCCGCGGTGGATGACGTACGGGTCGTGCGCAGGGTCGAACTTCCCGCCCGTGGACTCGAAACCAGCCGTCTGCTGCCCCAGCAGCTCGATGTGCCTCTGTGTGATGTTGCGCGCCTTCTCGACCTCTTTAGCGCTCTTCTGGGCGCCGTGAGCCAGCTCCTTGGACTTGTGTTTGATCTCCTTGTGCAGCCTTTCGAGGATGGGTAGCACTGTTCCCCTGATAGAGTGCTCCGTCTCGATGTTGCTGTTGACCATGGCCTCGGTATTGACTCTCATATTCTCGAAGAAGCCGGCCACGCCGCCGAGGCTCTGGTCAAAATGGTGGCCCTCCTTCAGGGGCTTATGGATAGTCTACAGACACCGAGCCGAAATATCATCAGCACAGGCTCGCCGGACCGATCCGAGCTGGAGAGGTCAACTAACCTTGAGGATCTTCTCGTATTCCTTAGCCTGCGCCCTATGCACTTTCTCGACTGCTGCCATGAACTCCTCCAGGTACCCGACAGCATGCTTCCATGATTGCAGCCTTTCGGCCAGGAGGGTAGCGGTCTAGGAGCCACAGTGGCATCAGCTTGAGGCGTCCCATGTCGCGAGATGTATTATTAGGCAAGCCCGAAGGGCAGGAGCTTACGCCAAGGGGATCCGTCTCCGGGACAGCGTCCTCGTTGGAGTCGCTGAGCTGCGTCGGCTGTCGCGACACGGGAGTCGTGGGTGATGCCATTGAGAGTGGAAATTAGTGTAGTTCAGAGATGAATTTTTTTTTTTCTTTTGGTCTGTATCCTTTCAGCACTGGAATTTGTCGGATTGATAAAGAGCACAGACGAATCAACAAGCGACGGGTTGTCTGATCCAGGTCGAATAGATGTCGCAGCTTCTGTATGGGATGGGCAAGGAAGAAGGCTGAAACTGGCAGCAACTCGACCGTGCGTGTTAGGTATTTATGCTAAGCGGTCGATCAATAATCGTGGATTTCGAGTCCAGACGATAACAATACCAGACGGTGTGATGGCCACAGCCGGCCGAGCAGCCCCTTACGTCAGTCAGGTCCTCTGCCAGCTCACGCTGAGACAAAGAAGCAAATCGCATGAGAGTATTGGGGGAGGAGGAGGAGGGAAAAAAGAAGATGGGGGAAGCGGTGGAGAGGTCAAGAGAATCCCTGCCGCGATCATGTGGGAGTGGGAGTGGGTTCTGTTGCGAGGGGCGGCAAATTTGGCTCCTTGGATAACCATATTTGTGAATTCAAGGAAGTTGCATGGAAGCTCTGGGGGACTGAGGTCGGTCGGGCTCGGTTGCCCGACCCGTCGATAATTGGCATTGATCTGCCTAACCCGACGTAGGTGGTGCTAGCATCTTTGCAGTAGGGGCGGCACTAGAGGTTTCTGCTGGAATCATGATGCAAGAATTTGTTGTCATGCTCGCCGACGCACCCTGCTAAATCGCCACAGGCGCTGCTGCCCCTTTGAGAAAAACACTGGAGACTGCATGACGTCAACTCCGCTTTTCATTGAGGCCGCACGCACCAGGTCTGTGATTGGTCGAAAGCTCAGGCTAGGCGGGGATCAAGCACTGGCCCCGCTCCCTGGCTGGACCCTTCGAACGCGTCGGAACTACCCCTCCTCGCACCACCGCATCCGTGCGCCAGGTCAAACTCAATGGGAGTTCTGCCCCTCCATTGTAATCCCGTCATTTGACTCACTGGAGAGACCAACGCAAGACACCGAATATCCTAGGTTGGTCGCAAAGTGCGTGACACCAGGCCATCTATCTGCTTCAACAAACTGTTAGGGGGAAAGAGAAAGCGTCATACCGTGAGCAAAGCGCACGAGAGAGGCACATTCAAGCGCGCAGTAGCCATGGCTGCCAAGGGCGAGCCCATCCTCCCGCTACCGGGCAAGGAGAACATCCTGGTTACCAGCGCGCTACCCTATGTCAACAATGTGCCTCACCTGGGCAATATCATTGGCAGCGTGCTCGTATGTCGCCTTGCTCACTCACACATCACTTCCCGGCCTCCTGCGATGACCTTCTCCGCTTACGAGGATATGTGTCTTGATAGTCTGCCGACGTGTTTGCGCGCTTCTGCCGCGCACGGGGCCTTCAAACTCTGTACGTCTGCGGCTCCGATCAGTACGGCACCGCGACCGAGACGAAGGCGCTCGAGGAGGGCGTAGACCCGGCCACGCTTTGCGCCAAGTATCACGCCATCCACAAGGACATCTACGACTGGTTCAGGATCGATTTCGACGTCTTCGGACGCACCCCCACCGACGAGCATACCCAGATCGTCCAGGACATCTTCACCAAGCTTTGGAAAAATGGCTTCATCGAGCAGCAGGAGACCACCCAGGCCTTCTGCGCCGTCCCCGCCCACAACACTTTCCTTGCCGACCGCTTTGTCGAGGGCGAGTGCAGTATCTGCCACTATATGGGTGCCCGTGGCGACCAGGTATTTCTATTCGAACTTAGTATACCGGGTTATATCAGTATCATTGGGCATGCCCGGTTTCTAATCGCGTTGGCCGACATCAGTGCGATAGCTGTGGAAACCTTCTCGACCCCATGGAGCCGGACAAGGACGGCTCAGCCTCAGATGACGCTAAAGCCACAGGCTGGCTTCTGAACCCCCGGTGCAAGGTCGACGGTTCGACCCCGGAAAAGCGCAGGACGAGGCACCTTTTCATCCGTCTGGACGCGCTTCAGAGCGAGATTTTGCCATGGCTCGCCAAGGTCGAGGGAGGATGGAGCTCCAACTGCGTCGCCATCACCAGATCGTGGATCGACAAGGGACTCAAGCCTCGCGGAATCAGCCGAGATCTGCGGTGGGGTGTACCAAGTATGCTCTCCCTTGGGCCTTTGATGTTGATTCAAACACTAGATGCCCTTTAGATTCACTCGCTGACCGTCAAACCCTTTGCTGCAGTCCCCAAGGGTCTCGACGGCTTGTCCGACGAGGAGTATGCTAGGAAGGTGTTTTACGTGTGGTTCGATGCATGCAGTGAGTCCCCAAATCCCTCCGGTGGTCGCCCGCCTTAAAGTCAACCGCTGACATAGCATTACCTCGAAAGTTGGATACCCTTCCATCACCAAAACATATACCGACACCGGTAACCTCGCCGGAAAGAACTGGGAGAAGTGGTGGAAGAACCCTGATGAAGTGACGCTGTACCAGTTCATGGGGAAGGACAACGTTCCGTCAGTACCTGCACCGACTCACGTAGGCTCACCCACAAGTCTGTATCGGACATATTCTCACCATTTAGCAGATTCCACACCATCATATTCCCAGCCTCCCAACTTGGCACCAAGGACAACTGGACCAAAGTTAGCCACCTATCCACCTCGGAGTATCTCAACTATGAGGGTGGCAAGTTCAGTAAATCCAAGGGGGTTGGCGTGTTTGGAAACACGGCACGGGACACTGGTATCGACCCTGATGTTTGGCGGTATTATCTGCTGTCGCGACGTCCCGAGAGCAGCGATGCCGAGTTCAAGTGGGAGTATGTCGGCACCCGAGATTGGATACCCTCGAGGCTCTTGCAGCCTGCTAATCACATACATGTCTCCTAGGGAGTTTGTTGATGGCAACAACAACGATCTCCTCAAGAACCTGGGCAACTTGGTTCAGAGGGTTGTCAGGTTCTGCCATACCAAGATGGGCGCTGTGGTTCCGCCACACTCCAAGTCCACGGTGGAGACCTTTGAGCAGCACAAAGCGGAGGTGAACAAGCTGCTCCAGGAATATGTCGCCAATCTCAAGGCAACCAAGCTGAGAGCGGGCCTTGCCACGGCGCTCAGGTACGCGCGAGTCAAAAGCCTCCATGATCAAGGACAAACGATGCTGATCAAAAAACGCCAACAGTGTATCGGCCCTAGGTAACAAACTGCTGCAAGACCACAAGCTGGGCAACCAACTCTTGGAAGAGAATCTTGACCTCGCCAATGGGCTCATCGCTCTCGCTCTTGAGCACCTTCATCTGCTGGGGAGCCTAATCTCCCCTTACCTGCCTGGAACTGCCCGGTTAATCATGAGGCAGATAGGGGCAACCGCTGCAGGTGAAGAGGTTCTGGATTCGTCGTTCGTCATCCCCGACGTCTGGAAGGCCGACATGCTTGAGGCGGGCAAGCCCATCGGAGAGCCCGAGAGGCCGTTCGCCGTAATCGACGCATCAAAGGTGGACGAATGGCGCGAGGCCTTTGGAGGAGAGGAGCTGCGAAAGCAGAAGGCGATCGAGGCGGAGAAGGCGGCGGCCAAAAAGGCTGCCAAGGAGAAGGAGAAGGAGAGGAAGCGCCTGAAGAAGGAGGCGCAGAAGTCTGCAGCCGCCACATCCTCTGGCCCCGGGCCCACCCCCACTGCTCTCCCACTCAGACCGGCGAGTGCAGTCAATTCGGCAGCTGCGGCTCCTGCTCCGAGCCCACCAGCTGTGGAGGGAACGTCAACTCAACTCGAGAAGGCAGTGGAGAAGTCCTAGAGCCCGCGCGTATCGAGCAGCGCCGCGCTCCGGTAGATGAGGACAAGGCCCGCATTGTGTGGCGTAGTAGGGCTGTCGGATACTTTCAAGGTTCCATGTCAGAAGTTTTCCATCGACCATGTAATTGCTTTAGGTTTGGTAGCCTGGGGTGTTGGCTGAGGAATGCGATTTGCCATAGATATGAAGAAAACACAGGACAAATGGACAGAGCTAGATAGCTACATATTCTGTGCGCCTTTCGTTCCTAAAAAAAAGTTCCCGGACAAAGCTTACGGGATTCGCTCATAGGAAGATAGCTCGAGTTGCGTCAGCGCCAGAGCTAGACAGGATCACACTCCTAAAGACGAAAGTCCGTGAAGGGTGAGGCGATGTGATGCGATGACGTAGGTGCTGCAAACAAAGTGTTCGTATATATGAATGCGAATAAGAAAGGAGTATCGTCCGAACAAAAAAAGCCACCCCCAAACAGAATAAGCCCTAGATGCAGGGTATATGCCCCTTGTCGGCCTTCTATAATACTGTATGTTAAAGTGTCCCAACCTATGCGCCGTAATAGGGAAAAAGGAAAAGAAAAAAGAACCGCCCAATGGGATATATAAAAAGTTGTTTCCAGCAAGATGCATGGAGGTATACACAAAATGCCAGATAGGAGAGACGCCTCAAAAAGAAAGAAAAAAATGCCGACACAAAATGCGTGATCGTTAAGACAGAGATGTAGAGACTAGGTAGGTAGGAAATGTTTTTTTTTTTTTTTCCTTTTTTTTCGGTATCAGATGACGCGCTCACGGGCCTGCATGAGATGCAATCGCCGCCGCTCGTCGGTGTCGCCGGCGCCGCCGATGCCGTGCAAGCCGAAGTTGAAGAAGGCGCCGAGGGTCGAATGACGCATCGACCTCGACCGCGTCAACACCGGGCTGGCCACGGGCGTCGTCGCCCCGCTGCCGGGGGCGGAGGACGCCCCACCGCCGACGGTGTACGAGCGTTGGTGGTTGGGGTTGTGGTCGTGGTCGTGGTTGGGGCGGTGGCTTTCCTCGCGGATTAGCTCGAGCGGGCTGGCGGCGAGGCAGCCGCCGCCGCCGCCATTGCCGAGGCAGCTGCATGCCGTGGCGTAATTGGGCAGGGCGGGGGCGTCGCCGCAGGCGAGGGGCGCGACCTTTGACGACTTGATGGCGGTCGCGTAGCTGGGCACCTTGCTGAGCTCCTCCAGCTCCGGGAAGTCGAGGTGCTGCTCCTCGGGCGAGTGGCGGCCCGAGTGGTACTCGCCGCTGTTGTGCCTCGACAGTGGGGGCGACCAGTGCGTGGTCTCGGGGGAGCCGCCGCTGCTACCGCGGCCGGCCAGGGCGGCGGCGGCGGCGGCGACGGCAGCGCTGGTGGGTCCTCCGGTGGCGCTCGAGGTCGTCGATGCGAAGGACACGTCCCTGCGCAGGGGTCCACCGACATTGTTGATTGACATGTCCTGCAGGCGCGAGGACAGGGCGGCGGGCGTGATGGCCGTGGGGTCGTTGACCATGCCTGCCAGGTTCTCGTGGGACCCAGCACGCGAGAGGGCGGAGTAAGGGCTGTTCATGCCGGAACCGGCCCCTGGGGTCTGCATGCCTCCAGGGGTCCGATAGCCGCTCATGTCGATGTTCTCGTACAGCTGATCCAAGACGTGCTCGCCGTAGCCCGGAGGAGCGCTGTGGCTTGAGTTCTCTTGGCTTGGGTGTTGCTGCGCGGTCGAGGGATGGGAGAGGTTTCCGTCCTCGTCGAGGGGGATGTTGGGCGAGATGAAGACGGTGACGGGCAGCGTGGCGCGAAGCTCCGACACGTGGCCGTCGGGATTCTTCAGCGCAACGACCATCTTGAGCTTGTGGCGGACCTTGATGCCGTGGGCGTTGACGTCCTGGATGCACTTGGCCAGCTTGCGGGGCAGGTCCAGCTGCGCGTTCATCACCCAGCCCTCCTGGCCCGTGTTCTCGATCACGTCCTGCCAATGCTCCTCGCGGCTGATGGGCAACACCCACGAAGCGACTTCGCGCTCCTTCTTGTACTCCCGCATCTGCGTGCCGGCCTGGAATTCCGCCATGATGTCGCACACCTCTACCAGGCGGATGCTGACATCGCCCAGCTCTAGCCCCTTGAGCAGCGGGGTGAACCTCGTCTCGAGCGGGATGGCGCTACCGAACACGACGGCCTTGCGCGGGACCACGATGGAGTACTCGACCTTGTTGGGCCAGATGTTCTCGACGCTCATGGCGTGCAGGAATTCGAGTGCCGAGGTCTCGAGGGTCCGGATCACGCGTACGTGCTTGTAGGCGTGGTGGTCGTAGGCGAACTTGCCGCGCGCGATGGTAGCCTTAAGTCGGTACGTGATGCTGGCCTCCCGCAGCCCCTCGACGCTCTCGCACGTCTCCCCAGGGAGCAGGATCTCGAAGGGGAACTCGTAGTTTCCCTTCTCCAGCATCATACTCTTGCCAGGCGTCCCGATGAAGCTCGGCCATCGGTGCGTCAGGATGTCGGTGGTCTTCTCGAACCTTTGGCTCGAGATTCCCGTTGGTGTCGTCTTCAGATCCGTCCAGGAGAGGTGCAGGGTCCCGTTTAATCTCAGATGGATGTCCTCGATCCTCGTCGGCCCGGGGACGCATAGCACAACGACGCCCTTCAACAGCTGGCCTGGTGCCTCGAGTTCGTTGCCCCTGAAAACGATAAAGTCGTTCTCTAACCGGATGTCGAACAAGGTGAAGGCGTGTCGGCCTGTGACCGAGGTGAAAGGTAAAAATGAAGGCATTGCCGTCGTCAACCGGCCACCGGAAGCGAGCCGGTGACACTTGAGGTGGCCAACTCAGTAGAGTAGGGTGTTGGGTATGGGCACCAACACCAAAAATCGGAACGGGCTTTGGGGTGGGCTTAGCACCTCGGTGGGTTCGTAAAACTGAGGCGTGTTTTTGTTTTGCTGATTTCGCTGGTAGTCCCGAGGAGTCACGTCTGCGCCAGAGGGCGGAGAGAGTTGTAGGCGTTGGCGATTCTCGGTAGGAGTTGAAGGGTTGTCGGGCTGATAGCTAAGCAGCCGCGCCGGAATGCCCCGAAAGCCGGAGGTTTTTTTTTTTTAATCGGGCCCACGAAAAATGTTCGTGATATATCGGTGACGTAGCAGTGGGAGTCAGAGGGTCCTTTGAGTGGGTGGGTGGGTGACTATGTGGGTATCTTAGGGTGATCGACTTTGATCACACACCCCTTCAAGGTGAAAGCAAAGAAGGACAACATGAACTATAGGTTCGAGAGTAAGGAAAGAAAGAAGGAAGAGGATAAAAAAGAAGAAAAAAAATCCAACATGGGAAAGCAGCAAGAAACCCCAGCAAGCACCCTACCTATGCACGGAAACACCTAGAGCCGTTATCTTGTCCGAAGGGGGAAAAATGGTCTGCCCCTGTCCCTGGCGCGTGACATGGATACAAAAGAAGAAAATGATGCACACCAGCTGGTTCGCCTTGACCGGCACACCAAGCTCCAAGCGATGGCGGGATGATGAATGATGGAGCCCGGCAGGGCGGGTTGGCAGGGACTAGTGTCCAAGCGCCTGCTTGGTCATGACCAGTCAGATGTGGACGCGGACGATGTGTGTGTGGTGCACGGATGGCATCGATCCAGGGGGTGATCATATCATGGCGACCTTTTTTGCGCCCATTAAAACAGGCACACACCTCTGCTCGGTGGACACCGCCGACGGCAGTGCAGAGCCGGTCCCCATCTGTGAGATATGCGTGGGTCGTGCCATCACGCCCCTCTCCACCCTCTTTGTGGAAACACGTTTGAACACCTACTCACACGAACAGTGCGATGAGGTCAGTCGGGAGCGCCTATCGTTGCCGCCACTGGCTTGGCGCAGCTCATCTCTGTGGTGGTGGTTGGCAAGAGAGGCGAAAGGGCAGAGGCGACACGAGAAAAACGCGGGAGGCGACTCCAGTCATAGGTGACGTGAAGACAAGTACACTAGGGATGCATAGCGTTCGGAATTGGATCGGATTTGGCATTGCAGAAAGATGGAAGGGCAAAGGGGAGGGGGCTTGCCGTCCCAAGTCGCAATCCTACTTGACTCAGGTGCTTCTGTTCTGAGCCTTGCTTCCGATGAGGGGCAGCAGGCTGTGCTTTTTTTGGTAAATTTTGTCAGTGGCGTTAGAGAAAAAAAAAAAAAGTCCAGGGCTTGGCGCTGACACTCGCGATTTCGGCATTCAATCCCGTTCCTACCCGTCGCTCAAAATTTGCGGGGTCTTTTTTTTTTTCCCTTGAATTTGCATAACATGTACCCCTCTCTGTATACCAGGCTCCGTGGCTCCGTATCACTTTGCTACAAAGTCCAGAATGGATGGAAGTTGGACGACTTGTTCTCGTATCACCATCGAGCTAGCAGCACAGGCTGAGTGAGATGTATGTGGGGTAGCGTGTGTGGCATGCATGCACGCTAGGGCGACGTGCATGTTCGTTCTATAATGTCCTGGTTTTTTTTTCTTTTTATATTTTCCCCGAACCGAGCTTATGGGTCGGAAGAAGCAACAAGATGAGGTGTACGTTTAGCCGCAACCCGACGCCTTATCAGCTTTCTATTCGACGCGTCCGAAAGAAACAGACCTCCTTTGCCACGCCTACACTAGATCCAGGGGGCTTTTTCGTTTTGTGCATTTTGAGCTAGGTGATTTTGGCATAATGTGCGACCCAGAGCAGGTTTCGCCATACGCCGCACAGACACAAACAGGAACAAACTCCGAAGACACTATGCTGGTCGTGTGCAGCGAAGCAGCCATGGATCACATCTGCATACTAGCCGCGTGTCAACGGCACATCCCAGCTCGTATTGTCTCTAGAATGACCTCTATCTCCGCGTTCCATTTCGTATCGAGGACACTGCTACGTTGTAAGACTCCGGGCCAGATATTTCCGGAGTTTGCTGGTTCAGACCCAATTATCTCGGGGGTTGGAGCTTCCATCTTTAACCAAGAGCTTATCTAAAGATTTGCTGGTGCCAAGTCACGGCACGAACCCTGTGGCCTGATCGTCCGGCTCTTATGTGAACGGTCGATTTTCAATATGGCGATATGCATTAGAACTGCTGCCGCAGCTGCGGGTCATGGCAGATATACACACATACGTAGAGTATAGGGTAGGTACTATAATTCTGCAGGTAAGCGCTGCTATCGGCCCTGCAGAAAGCCGGTGAAAGGGGTGTGGCACAAACGAGATGGGGAAGCGTGATGTGACCCCTCCCTTCGGCTCCGTGAGGCATAAGATATTCCCGGGCCTTCGCCCTAACCCGCCACCTTGACAGCTGGCATGCACGCTGTGCATATACATAGTGTACATTGTACATGGCTGATGCATCGGAACCGACCCGTCGCCCGGCTCGCGGCCTGTGTGGTCCCACAGATTCCAGCCGCCTGCCCAGTCGCAAACCAGAGCCGCAATTAGATCTACACCGTGGGGTTGGGTGTCCGGCTGATGAATCTTCCGAACACGATCTCAAACAGTACGGCTAATGGAATTCTGTTGAGATGAAAATTTGCCATGCTTTCAGACATGTGCCAGACCATATGCAATATCAGGTTTGCGCCGGTGTGATAAGTCGCGTTCGTCCTGCCGAAGTTCTCCTTGGGATGAACGACATCTTCGGGTGGTTCCGGGAATTCTTTGGAACGAGATACGCCCACATCAGCAGTGCGCGCAGCACCCAAGTATGTACGCATGTTCCTTCCAATCCACCTGACGGATCTTACGCTGGCCTCGTCCGTCAATTGCTGCTGGAAATGGCAGAATGGGCTGTCAAGCATGCCATTTCCAAATCGAGACCCAGTTCTTCCGCCTGTTTTTGGTTCCCAGTTGTGGGTCCTGCGACCCATTACGCCATGGCCGTGTTCTCCCGAAAGCCCTGGGCTCTCTCTGTCTTGATCTCATGTCCAGGCGGTCAGAGCGGCGGGGCGCTTCTAGAACACCTATGGGCCGAGTTATCAAACGAGCTCCCCGAAATGGACCAACGATTGCCAGAGCCGGAGGTCGAGTGGATCACACATCCATCCATCGACGAAGCGGCCCGAGTTCTACTCGACGGGTTTTTTTTTTTACTCACTTGCCTAATTGGCGCTTAACAAGGCTTCTCTTTCCGTGGCTTCCTGGGCGGGCATTCTCACCGTCTCGTCGAGATGAGGGGATATGACGATCCATGGTGATTCGATTGGAGCCGATATGATATCGTAATCGTGCCTTGGTCGGCCGAGCGGCAAAACAAACGTCCACGGCGGAGAAGGCCAAATTAAGGCGAAACAAACACGCGATCCAACGTGGCGTAGATCCAAACAGGGTTTCCCATTTGGGACTGCGACTGGTATCCACGTTGCTCGCGAGCCTCATTCCGAACGAAGTCCGGCCAGCACCCCGAATTTCGCCATCGTGTTCCAATTTTCCTGTTTGGGGTCTTGGGGCGTCCAACTCGAGTCTGTCTTGGCCAGTCTACTTTACTTTGCCTGGTAGTTTCTGTTGTGAAAAGGTTAGAGGTGCTAGTGCCCGGGTCTTACTTTGTCCGGCTCATGTGTTGTAGTAGTGGGATGTGCATATTGGCACCAACATACCGCCTCTTCTCGACGGAGGAACCCTCCCTGGCGATTGACCCCCACCGTCGGTCGCCTGGCTGCATGAAAGGAGGCTCCACCAACCTGGGCTGCAGGCCGGCATCGAGGATGTTTCTCGACATCCGAGTTGCCTTCTTGGCCGCAGGCCATCTAAAAGCCATCTTACCGGACACCTATAAATTTCCCTCACCCGGACCCGGCCGTAGGCTGTTGCAGAGCTGACCGCTCCTTGGAGTGGCAACGCACCGTATTTTGCACTGTTAGTTGGCACATCACCGCTCATTATGGTTCGACGGCAAAGTCTGTTCGTACGTTAGCCAAGCTTCACAACCCGCAAATATGAAAGATGCATATGCTCATGTTTCATGTGTATTAGGTGGGGACTTATCCACCTAGGTAGGGGCCTGCCTAGAGGTACCATGCTGATAGGTTGCTGGGCAAATGGGCGACCGAGTTCCAGAGAGCCGCGCGGACTCTTGACTCCGAAGTTCAATATTATGTTCCTGGAACAAAGCAAGTTTGTGAATATAAACATTCACATTTGGCAAGATAAGAAAGCCTGGCCGACCTGGCCTGTTGGGCATGCACCGCATCGTTACATGGATGATTTCTAAACCCTGTCTTTGCGACATCGAATGGGATTGGGTCTTGAGTGAGTCTTTAGACAAGCAGTCTTGGGTATCAAAGGTCCGCAGAGCTCAGGATGAGCCTCGCCGACATGCGTGGTGCGAAGAGAGTGGGATCAGGGGAGAAGCAGGGTGAACGGGACGAGACGGATGGAAGAAGCTGAAACAGACCAGCTATTATGAGTAAAAACGACCTCTAAAACGAAACGCCAATGCTAGCACAAATGACCGATAAGGGGGCAAGGGAGGAGAGCCAGACCCCTGAGGAACAGTAGGCCGGCCGGTTGCTTGGTCGGGTAGAACGCCGGCCCGAATCAGATCGAGTTGGTAGAACGTCGCCAAATCATAAAGGCGGCGGCGGCGGCGCAGGCTGTAGCGCCAAGGGCAACGTACAAACTAGTCCTGTCCGGTGGCGGCTCCTCGCTCTTCGGAAACGCCGTGCTGGGGTTTGTGGCCGCCTCGGCGAGCGCGACGAACAGCTCGCTGATACTGTCCCACGTGACGCTCACGTGCAGGGGTGTGCTCATATTCAAGTTTGATGTGTACGCATCAGGCTGCAGTTCACAGCGCTGCATCGTCTTGTCCCGGTCAGCTTTGAGCGCTGTGTATATGGCTGGTAGGTCATCGAGCTGGGGGAAGCGCCGACGTAGCGACACAATGTGTGAAAATGAGTCCGGATCAGACGAGTCGTATGCGTAGCAGATGAGATCGCATGCATCCAGCTTGGCCTGGTTCTCGAGTATGGCCGGTTCCAGTTCCCCAAGCTCCTCCAGGATAAGGTAGCACTGTCTACCGCCTTCGAGCTCAACACTGTTCACTGCTCGTCGCGGCTTGATGGTCGGTCGGTAAAGCGGCTCGAACGGTCGACTGAGGAAGGCATCGAGCAGAGAGGACTTGCCAGCACCAGATGCGCCGACGATATAGCACAGCACAACGTTGCGCTCCACCCTGCCCGGTTTCCTCCTCCGCTTGCGGGCCTTGGTCACCTTGAGGGCTGCCGTGATGGCGTCCCTCGGCTTGGGAGGCTCAAAGCCTAGGTACGCGAGATACTCCAACGTGGTCTTGGGCTCAACGAACGTCGTCATGCTCCATTGCGCTAGCCATCCTTGTAGAGATATGTATCCCGCCTCGTTTCTGACAGTGGAAGATGGGAACGAGGTTTCTTGCCACGACGCTGGCAGCCCCGGGGTTGGCGCGAAAAGTGCGGCGAGCTCCTGGTCGTTCAAATGGCCATCGTTATCTTTGTCGAACAGCAGAAACAGATCCACAAAGAATCGATACCCGGCCGGGCTAAGCTCGGCCGACGCGTATTCCGGCACGTCAAATTTGGGGCGTAGAAAGCTGTCGTGGAGGCTCAGGCTGTCGGTGTAATGGTGATGGCGTAGGATGGTCCAGATTGTTTCGTGTCGACCCTTTTCCGCATAGAGCTTGTTCAGCAGCAGGAAGCCTGGCTGATCAATGCCGCGTTCGATATGAGAGCTAGGGATGGCCTTGGCGATGGTTGTCTTGATGTTTTCCAGCTCGTCGGGCAGGAGGGGCTTGTCGAACGACTTCGCCTGGAACTCGTGCATCTCCTTGTCGCTGAGATAGCCATCCTGGTCCTTGTCGCTTAGATAAAATATGCGCCTGAGGGCGTCGATACAGGCAGGCTTCAGCTTGCCCTCCTTGTAGTCAAAGAGCGGGGCGATGGGATGCGTGACGGCCTTCTGGCAGAGATAGAAGGCCTCGACAACGTTGTGGTGATCCTTGGCGCTGGAGCGTACGCACGAATCGATCTCGCGGAACTCGGTCATGACAGGCACCATCTCCTCGTCGGCGACCTGAATGAAGCCGCCCTCCCCAGCCTGGTCCGACTTGTTCGCGCACAACACCACGGGGACATTAACGCCGAGGGAGCGGAAGTAGGGCATCCAGAATAGGGCGACGCGTTCGTAGCTGTAGTGGTCCGCGTAAACCAGCAGTATGACGTTCGACTTGCGGATCTCCTTACGTAGCGTGGTGCGGTCCTGGGGCCGGGCCGAGGTGTCGACGATCGTGGTGACGACATTGTCGGGCGTTCCAATGTTGGGCGGGATCGTGATCTGAGGGAGGACCGGCTGGATCTTGTTGGCAACGAACACGTCCTTGACCAGCGACGCGATCAGGCTGGACTTGCCCGTGCCCTCGTCGCCGCACACGCAGATGCGCACTGGTTGCAAGTCGCCGCGGGCGTCAGATGATGCTGTGGAGGAGAGAGAGAGAGAGAGAGAGAGAGAGAGAGAGAGAGAGAGAGAGAGAGAGAGAGAGAGAGAGAGAGAGAGAGAGAGAGAGAGAGAGAGAGAGAGAGAGAGAGAGAGAGAGAGAGAGAGAGAGAGAGAGAGAGAGAGAGAGAGAGAGAGAGAGAGAGAGAGAGAGAGAGAGAGAGAGAGAGAGAGAGAGAGAGAGAGAGAGAGAGAGAGAGAGAGAGAGAGAGAGAGAGAGAGAGAGAGAGAGAGAGAGAGAGAGAGAGAGAGAGAGAGAGAGAGAGAGAGAGAGAGAGAGAGAGAGAGAGAGAGAGAGAGAGAGAGAGAGAGAGAGAGAGAGAGAGAGAGAGAGAGAGAGAGAGAGAGAGAGAGAGAGAGAGAGAGAGAGAGAGAGAGAGAGAGAGAGAGAGAGAGAGAGAGAGAGAGAGAGAGAGAGAGAGAGAGAGAGAGAGAGAGAGAGAGAGAGAGAGAGAGAGAGAGAGAGAGAGAGAGAGAGAGAGAGAGAGAGAGAGAGAGAGAGAGAGAGAGAGAGAGAGAGAGAGAGAGAGAGAGAGAGAGAGAGAGAGAGAGAGAGAGAGAGAGAGAGAGAGAGAGAGAGAGAGAGAGAGAGAGAGAGAGAGAGAGAGAGAGAGAGAGAGAGAGAGAGAGAGAGAGAGAGAGAGAGAGAGAGGAGCCGGGAGGCGGGCAAGCGAAAACGTGTCAACTAACCTGTCGTCATGTTGCCTCTGGGACGGGCGTTTCCCGTCAAAGCATGCTCGCCGTTTTCGGGGTTATGCTCGTGGCATGGGAAAGAGTATGATCACAGAAGCAGCGGTCGTTGTGCCAAGGAGGCGGGCCAGTGAGGCCAGGTGATCAGCTGTGGTTGGTAGGTGACAGCAGGTGGCGGCACAACTTGGAAGTCAATCGCGTCTAGTGCCAGCCCGCTGTCCGAGGTCGGATTCAGCGGGACAGCTCTCCGTTCCGTCCAGAGGAGGAAAGCAGCTGGAGCCAGGGTGTCATGGCAGCGCTGCTGATTGGTCAGAATTTCGGTACGCCCCGAGCTTTCAACACGTCACAGCCAACCAACTGTGTCACTTGGATGAATTGGAATGTGGGGCTTTTTTCGAGCGAAGCAAGCCGCTACGCCGCCCTGAGCCAGTCAGTGATGGTTGGCCGTTGATGGATCTGGAACTCGCTGCATCCAAGTTAAAAGATGGCGATTTCGATGTCTCATAGATGCTACAACTCTCAGGCGCGCTGCACAATCAATCACCCGTACTTGAATTGCACGGCCTGCTGGATTAGGATTCAGCCTTCAATTCATGACATCTTCAAATGCTCCGACAGAAGCCGGGGAAAGAGGGGCGGGGAGCTGATTACCCCACAAGCTGATCGAATGTGGTAGCTCCCTGCCCGCGCAGCGATGGACAGGGACGGGGCAATAAGCAATTGAGCACATGCAGAGCCGAGCCCTGGGTCTTGCGCCGATTGTTGACAACCGAAGCTTCCTTTGCGCAACAATAGCCGCAACTCCCAACGCACATTGCCCTCGCTGCCCTTGCCTTTTTCCGACAGCAATTTTGCCGGTCTCCCTCGCAACCCACACACTTCAGGTGCCATTTCCACGAGCTTCGTGAGCTGTGCGACCCAGACTCGAGAGCCGAGATCCCCTGACCGGAAAGCGCCCTCCTCCTCCGGAGTCCCTTCCTGTGCCTCCCCACCCGTGTTCTGACCAGGCCTCGAGCCAAGCCGTCACTATGTTGTACGATTCTCCGTCTACGATCCCTTTAACGCTACAGCCTCAACTCTTCATCAATATTCCAGGCTTTCTTGGTTTCGTCTTCAGCATCCCTTGCGCGAACAAGCATAGACCATTGCTGATATCCACCTCCTCTTTGCGACAGTAGTGTTCTTCCCCCTCCTCCTCGATACCCCACCCAGGCTGCCTACAACGCAGCTATGGCGGCGGGTGGACACATCGCGCCCATGATCGAGACAAACAATATCCTGTCGAACCCCTCGGGGCCTGAGTTCCAGTTCCTCGTTGGAGAGGGTGAGCCAACCACCTGAAGCTGCTGGCCTCGTTAATAGGGGGCGGCAGTCAAATGCATGTTGCATATGACATAATGCAGGCTAATCATCACAACCCTCAAAGGTTTATACGTACTCAAGGAGGACCTGCATTTGGCAACGCCCCCGCCCCATCCATCCGAGGCACCTCCCGTGAACCTCAACCCCTTGGCTACCACTCCCCAGCCCGCCACTGCAGGCAGCAAGCTGTCGCTCCTCAACCTAGATGATCGCTCTACGCCGCCGGCCCCGAACAAGACGTTGGCCGCCATGTCCACGACGAGCCTCCAGGAGAGTGGCGCCGGACAGGCAAGCATGCCGGAGAAATCCCGTGAGAGCGAGTCCTCCACGGACGCGGGCATGAGCACCGATGAAGGAGCAACCTCGAGCGAGCTGGCCTCGTCCGCGCCAGCCTTCGGTCAAGGGAACACGCTCCTCACACAAGCCCCCACTAAGGATGCCAATAAGAGGAGAAAGCCCAAGAATAACATTACTAAAAGCAACTCTTCCTTCATCTCCCGTGTCATAATCCATGAGAACCTCTCCAAGAGGCTGGCAGAGCGCCCCAGCGACGGCATGTTCGCCTTTGCGAACATCAACCGGGCCTTTCAGTGGCTAGACCTGTCCTCGCCGAACAAGGTGTGTGATTGCTAGGGTTGCTGCCACAGCAGCTCGCTGTGCGAAACACTCTTGCTCAATTATTAGCTTTTACTGACAATCCTCCAGGCCGACTACTTGACTAAGATTCTGTTCACCAAAGCCCACTGTCTGTGCCACGATGTCAACAAGGTCACCCGGAGTACCACGCATATAGACGTGGTCATGGGCTTCTCTACGGGCGAAGTTATCTGGTGGGAGCCAATGTCACAGAGATATACGAGGCTGAACAAGAATGTATGGGCCTTTGTTTCGTGATCATGCCCCGGCCCCTACTTTTGGCAATCGAGTTTCTTCTGCGGTACTTACTTTGCCGTTTACTTAGGGAATCATCAACGGAACTCCGGTATCTGAGATTCGCTGGATCCCTGGGTCGGAGAACCTGTTCATGGCGGCTCACATGGATGGCTCGCTCGTCGTGTACGATAAGGAGAAGGAGGATGCAAGCTTCTCTCCCGAAGAGGAGGAGAACGGCACCTCCAAGGAGAATGGCGAGCCGGACGCAGCGGCTACGTCGGGAACCAAGCCTCGGATCAACTTCCGCCAGCAGATTCTGGTTGTCAAATCTGTCTCCTCCAAAAACCAGAAGTTCAATCCGGTGTCCGTCTGGAAGCTCTCCAACCAGCGTGTCAACGCCTTTTCCTTCTCTCCCGACAATAGGCACCTGGCCGTTGTCTCGGAAGACGGCTCCCTGCGCATCATCGACTATCTGAAGGAACAGTTAGTACATGGATTGCAGAGGCGCAGTTGTGCCCATCAAAAGCTTTCCGAGCCTAAAGGCACCGGTAACCAGGACGTGGTAAACTGACAAACTCTCACAGGCTTCTCGACCTGTTCCTTTCATACTACGGTGGCCTCAGCTGCGTGTGCTGGTCTCCTGACGGCAAGTACGTCCTCACGGGAGGGCAAGACGACCTCATCTCGATCTGGTGCCCCGCGGAATCAGCCCTTATCGCGCGATGCCAGGGACATCAGTCGTGGGTGACCTCGGTTGCATTCGACCCCTGGAGGTGCGATACCAAAAACTACCGATTCGGCAGCGTTGGCGAGGACTGCCGATTATGTCTGTGGGACTTCAATGTCGGAATGCTCCATAGACCCAAGGCCGCTGTGAGTTTGGCCCGTCACGAATTGTTGGATGGAAGCGTGGGCGGTGACAGAGTTGTCACTGGCCCCGTAAGCCCGATTCTCACTACACGTCAATGCAGGATACTGTTTTCTAGTTCAAATATGATAAGGCGAGCGAGTTGCTGATACTCAACATGTACAGGCTGCCATCCAGAGAGGCGTGGCGGCCACATCGCCGCTGCAGCGTGCCGATACACAGAACACCACGTCGACAGCCTCCGAGCCGGCAGAAAAGGTGCTACCACACCCGGTCGTGCCTCGAGCCAAGACGGCGATGCTGCCTCCAGTCTGTGTGAGTGCTCGTACCCCCTTATCTTTGGCCGCGTGTTTTGTGACAACGACATTAACCTCACCATCGGGGCATCTAGTCCAAGAGCATAGACAAAGACCCACTCTGCTGGGTTGAGTTTACCGAAGATTCTATTATGACTAGCTGTAAGAGCGGTACGTATTCTCGAAGTGGTCCCCCCTAAGCAAATCGTTCAGCATCTGACGGAGTCGATAGGTCATATCCGAACGTGGAGCCGTCCGACAGACGCTGCCCACGCGGGAGAGAAGCAGGGCAGCTAGAGATCTAGAGATACGTAGAGCTTAGCCATGTCATTGTCTGTATCGTTGGTGTACAGCCGAATCGGTCGCTTTGTTCAATGAGTGTAAACTATGAAAGGCCGCCACGCCGGAGGTGTAATGAAGTAGTACCGCCAAGAGATATGATAGACATTAGTTATGACTGCATCGAGCGATATCTGCATAGTCACGACCTGATTTTCAGTTGTCAAAAGGAGAAGAGGATTCTTCCACGACAAGAGAAATAGCACTGCGTTACCACCGATGTGTACTTTGCATCTTATTTTTATTTCTTATAACCTTCCCGTTCCCGTGCTCTTCCCTTCTTATTCCCTCATCTATTCCATTCCCCTTACCTCTTTCCTTTTGGCTCCCTTTCTTTTCCGCCTTACCGATTTCCTGGTAGCGGTGGGATAGATGGATATCGTTTATCACAACTGCCACAGACCTAATCCTGACCACGAGATTTTTTTTTTTTACGCGGGGCTATACGGGAGGTGCCAAAGTTTTTATGTTCGGCGAGAGACGCATGAGCAGCGAGAAGATCAGCGTAGCCAGCTCACAATGTACTAATTTCCATGTTGAGGGCCGCACCGCAGTGCGGTCTGCGGCTGCTTGCCATGGGTTCGGATTGTGCGCCTCTATTCATCCGAAGACTAGGATCTAATCTTCTCTGCTTTGATGCGTCGGTTGCCTCGACTGCGGGCGCCCGTCTCGACCATGCTGGGGCCGTCTGCATCCTCGGCTTCTGAGTCGCTCTCCTCTTCCTCTGCCCGCTGATTTGCCCTGTCCACCCTGCGTTTCATGACAAGGTCGTTGAAAAAGTCATTCAATGTGAAGGTCTTGTGAGGGTCAAGTTTGTTAGCCTTTTTTGCGGATGGCACCAACGCGGTAGGTAGAGAGGTACGTAGGTAGCTTGAACAGGATCATCCAGGATATACATACCGCTGGGCACCCGCCCACCGGACAGGCCAGAGGTGCGCCCCTCTCTCTGGTGAGTATGTCCACGATGGCCGACTTTTCAAAGGTGTGCTTGCACTTGTTGTTCGAATACGGCTCTTCAAAGTCGCGGAGGGTTAATGGGCACCTGAGGCTGTCGCTGACCCCGGCCACGATCAGATCGTCGTCTCCGTCGTTGCCATCGCCTGCTTCGCCACCACCGGCGGCGGAGGGCAGGACGGGGTTACCGTCGCTGTCGAACCAGCGATGGGCATCTGGGAGGGTTTGCGTGCCGTCCGGGTGCAGGGCGTCGTGCCAATGCTTCTTGAGCGAGATGTAGTCATTGTCCACGGCGTACTTGTCGTACGCAGACAGGGCCTCGAACTCGGCTGCCTTGGCCTTGCGCGCCTCGGCGTACAGACGTAGAGGACCGGGCGGGCCTTTGATGCGTTCCCGCCGGGATGCCCTGGAGCTGCCCTCTCCCTCGCCGTTTTCGTCCACCTCCTCGTCCGCTGCGGCCCGCTGGGTGGAGGATAGGAAGTCGTCGACGTTCTCGACGTTCTGGAAGCGGAGCCGCCGGCCACCCTCGCCATTGGCAGCATGCGCGCCGTTGGCGGGAGCTGCTGCTGCTGCTGCTGCCGCTGCCTGTCGGGGCTGCGCCTGGACGGAGGCGTGGGCCTCACGCAGCGACACCTTGGTGTCCTGGATCGCATAGCGGTAGTTGATTACATCGCGCGCCGCGGCTTCTATGTCGGCGGACAGGCCGGGCACAACATTCTCGAGATGGGCTAGGGCCTGCTCAACCCTCGCGTCGGCGTCGGGGGTCTCGGACGAAGCAAGCGGCTGCTGCCGCCTCCTCTTGGCCCTCCGCTCGGCGTCCTCCCGGCGCTCGATCAGGCGGTCGTTGATGCTGCTGATGGCGATGGGCAGCAGCTTGGACAGGCTGGCGAGGGTCCTCTCGAGCTCTGCCAAAGCCTCGGTATTGTTTACTAGACCAGCCAAGCTCTGCCGCGCCGTGTCGGACATGGTAAAAGCTGGCCGCTCGCACGGCGGCATCTCTGGCGCGGCATCTGGCCTATCCCGGCCGGGACGGTGACTAGCCGAGGAGGCCCCGCCTTGGACGAGGCGCCTGCTGGACATGGTTGCAGGCAGGGCGTGGGTGTGGGGTTTCTATTGGTGAGATGGCGTGCGCTCCGATAGGGATTTCAGAGGGTCTAACAATGTGAGCCTGGACGGTGCTCGGATGTCCCAGTACTTGATCACCGTATTTCAATGATTTCCCGAATATTCCTAAGCATGTAAGCCTGGATTTCACGGCGTGGCTCTATTCAGAAAAGATGGCGGTAGGTTGATCAATCAGAGCGCGTCTGCGTCTCATTGCATTAGTGAAGCGCGTTCCTGGGATCTGATCGAGTGACGGGTCGGCACGTGATCGTCACGCTGCATGAGGCAGACCTGCGCCCCAAACCCGCTGCGGGCGGCTTACCGCCGCCTAATTCCAGGGGCCCCCACCCCCAAAAAGCGGCAGAAAATCCTTCTACCCCACCATTGATCCTGGACAGAGGCTTGGAGATGACAGCATCCTTCCAGGTGACAGTTTTTTTCTCACAGCCCCGCGCCACCTCCATCTTAGACCTTTGGTAGACTTCAAATAGACAAGATATCAGTGCATTCTCATGGGCGCCATTGCCAATTCGCCGTGATCACCGTATCCTCTTCGCCATGGCGCCCCAGGTCCTCATCGGAGGCGAATGCTTCACTGTCGCTGAGGCGCAGAAGCTTCTTGATCGCGTACGTTGTGTCGTCTTTGCGCAGCGCCTGCTGCCTTGAATGATGCTGGCCCTGGCGCGACCGCTAGTCGTTCACCTTGCTGGGGGTCTTCACAGAATGGAAACTTGTTAAAAGAGGTGATGCGATCCGCCGTTAGCTAACGTCGGCTGGCTCTCGCTTCGCAGTGTAACAATTCAACCAGCCGCAGCGTCAAGTCCGTCAGCGGCCAGCGCGTTTACTATATCGATCTCAAATTCCCCCAGAACGACAAAGACGTGCTTGCCAAGGTCGCTCATCTCCTCCAGATCAATGACCCGAGCCTACCGCCCTCGGCGGGCCACGCCGGCACCAGCATTCAACTCTACGTTACCCCGCGCGGTATCAGTCCGTGGTCGTCGCAGGCCACAAGCATCGCGCATGTCTGCAATCTCAAGGAGCAGGTTCAGCGCATAGAGAGGGGCCGCATCGTCACAATCGAATTTGCCGAGCCCGTCGCCTCGGTGGCGGTGGAAGACCTCGAGTTTCGCCATGTGCTCTACGACCGCATGACCGAGACTCTTGCGCTGGAACCGCCATCACTGGAGGGTATGTTCGGTCTGGGCGAGCGAGCCGGGCTGGCCGTGGTCGACATCTTCGCCCAGAAGGACCAGGGCCGCTCCCCCGTTGAGGCGCTGGAGGAGTACAACCAGCGCATGGGCCTCGCCCTGGACCAGTCCGAGATGGAGTATCTGGTCGAGACGTACACGGTGCTTGGCCGCCCACCGCACGATATCGAGCTCTTCATGTTTGCGCAGGTCAACTCGGAGCACTGTCGTCACAAGGTCTTCAATGCCAGCTGGAACATTGATGGCAAGGCCGAGGACACGAGCTTGTTCCAGATGATCAAGAACACACACCAGAAGACGCCTGATTTCACCGTCTCGGCCTACTCGGACAACGCCGCTGTCCTGAGCGGTAACCCTGCCAACTACTGGGCGCCCGACTACCACACGGGCGTCTGGAAGTTGACTAAGGAGGTCCAACACTCTGTCATCAAGGCTGAGACCCATAACCATCCAACCGCCATCTCGCCGTTCCCGGGCGCCGCGACCGGTGCCGGTGGCGAGATCAGGGACGAGGGCGCTGTCGGCAGGGGCTCGTCTCCCAAGGTCGGCCTCTGCGGCTTCTTTGTGTCGGACCTCAACATTCCAGGAGCGGCGCGCCCGTGGGAGGTTGACATTGGCAAGCCGTTCCACTATGCCAGCAGTCTGGACATCATGCTGGAGGCGCCAATCGGCAGCGCCCGCTTCTCTAACGAGTATGGGCGCGCATCCCTCACGGGCTGCTTCCGAACGCTGCTCACCAACACCGGGGGCCAGGGAGGCGAATCAAGCGATTCGCCCGAGTGGAGGGGCTACCACAAGCCTATCATGATTGCCGGTGGGCAGGGAACCTGCCGGCCGCAACATGCCCTTAAAAACGGCGCCGACGTACAGACGTCAGCCTACGCCATCGTCCTGGGCGGCCCAGCCATGCTGATTGGCCTTGGTGGTGGTGCGGCCTCGAGCAGCGCGTCGGGCGAGGCGAGCGCTGAGCTGGACTTTAACAGCGTGCAGAGGGGAAACCCCGAGATGGAGCGCCGGGCACAGATGGTCATCAACGCGTGCGTGTCGCTGGGCCCCGAAAACCCCCTCGCTTTCATCCACGATGTCGGCGCCGGCGGACTGTCCAACGCGCTGCCTGAGATCGTGCGGGACGCCGGATTTGGTGGCAAGTTCGAGCTCCGCCAGATCGACTCGGTCGACAATAAGATGTCGCCCCTGGAAATCTGGGCCAACGAGTCCCAGGAACGCTATGTGCTGCTTGTCAACAGCGAAAACCTCAACAGGTTCACCAGGATCTGTCAGAGGGAGCGCTGCCCGTTTGCCACCGTCGGGACGGTGCTGCCTAAAGACAGCAATGACAACTCGAGGCTCGTCTTGACCGACCGCGACTCCCCGGAACATCCCCTCCCGATCGATCTCCCCATGGACGCCCTTTTCCCACCTGGTCGGAAGCAGGTTCGGACCGTCCAGACGGTCAAGCGGAACCTCAAACCGTTTGATTCGGCGGCTAGCCTTCAGGCGCAGTGCGGGACTCTTACCAACGGCGAGGCGGTCACGAAGGCGGCGGAGCTCGTCTTCATGCTCCCGGCCGTCGGTTCCAAGATGTTCCTCATCACCATCGGCGACAGGACAGTGGGGGGCCTGACAACGCGAGACCAGCTGGTAGGGCCCTGGCAAACTCCCGTGGCTGATGTTGCCGTCACCCTGGGGTCTTTTAGCACCGACGACAAGACAAGGATGGGTGATGCCATGGCAGTCGGAGAGAAGCCAACACTGGCGCTGATATCACCGTCCGCCTCGGCGCGCATGGCTGTGGCGGAAAGCATCATGAATCTGAGCGCTGCGGATATTCAGGCAGAGCCTAACACGAGAGGTGACCTCAGGCGGGTGAAGCTGTCGGCCAACTGGATGGCGGCCGTCAACCACCCTGGTGAGGGCGCGGCGCTGTACGAGGCGGTCAGGGCGATTGGTCTGGACCTGTGCCCGAAGATGCGCCTGGCAATTCCCGTGGGCAAGGACTCGACCTCGATGAAAGCGTCGTGGAAGGACAAGGCCACTGGCGAGAGCAAGAGCGTGACGGCGCCCGTCTCGGTTGTCATCTCAGCATTCGCGCCCGTGGAGGATGTGCGTAGGACCTGGACTCCGCAGCTTCGTCGGGTCGAGGAGGTTGGCGATTCGGTGCTGCTTTTCGTGGACCTCGCCGAGGGACGGAAGGCCATGGGAGGCTCCGCGCTTGCGCAGACTCTGGGCCAGTTGGGCAACGAGGCGCCAGACGTGCGGTCGACCAAGCTGCTTGTCGATTTCTTCGACGCCATCAACCAGCTGCACGAGGATGGCTGTGTCCTTGCGTACCACGACCGATCCGATGGCGGCCTCCTCACCACTGTGGCAGAAATGATGTTTGCTGGCAGATGTGGCGTCGACATCGAGATCGATGACCTAATCACAACAGGCTCGACCAAGGATATACTTGACACGCTCTTCAACGAGGAGCTGGGCGCGGTTTTCCAGGTGCGCAAGGCGCACGAGAAGCGGTTCAAGGAGTGCTTTGCGACGTGCGGCCCGCCCAAGGGCCTGATCAAGAAGATTGGATACGCACGCTCAGCACCCAACCAGTCGCTCACCGTTAAGTGCAGCGGAACAGCGCTCGCGGTGCTGGACCGTGCCGAGTTCCAGCAGATCTGGTCACGCACGTCGTTTGAGATGCAGAAGCTGCGGGATAACCCGGCGTGTGCCAAAGCCGAGTTCGACGCGCTTGCCGATGCCAGTGACCCCGGCATGTCCTACAAGCTCACGTTCGACCCGGCCGAAGTGACGCTGCCCGTCATGACGAACCTGAGGGGTCTGATCAGTGCGCGGCCCAAGGTTGCCGTGCTGCGCGAGCAAGGTGTCAACGGCCACGCCGAGATGGCATTTGCCTTCCGCGCCGCAGGCTTCGACGCCGTCGACGTTCACATGTCGGATATCCTCGGCGGCCACTCGCTTCAGGAATACTCGGGCCTTGCGGCCTGCGGTGGATTCAGCTAGTGCGTGCCATTATCACCCAACCAACTCATAGTTCATGATGTTGATACTGTGGCTAACATCTCGATAGTGGCGACGTCCTCGGCGCCGGCCAGGGATGGGCTGCGTCGATTCTCCTCCACGATAATGCTCGCAAGACGTTTCAGGATTTTTTCAAGCGACCTGGTATGTCCATGGCTTGATGGCGGCCTTGAAAGAACGCGAATATGTTGCTAACTTGGTGTAATACAACAAGAAACCTTCGCTCTCGGCGTCTGCAACGGCTGCCAGATGCTCACAAGGATCAAGGAACTCATCCCAGGCGTGCAGAACATCTGGCCTACCTTTGTCGAGAACGCATCACAGCAGTTCGAGGGGCGAGTGTCGATGGTCCAGATTGAGCTTCCCAAGACTTCGTCGTCGTCAGTGTTCTTCGACGGCATGTCTGGCTCGCGGCTGCCCATCGTCGTCTCGCACGGCGAGGGCAGGGCGTCGTTCGATTCGGCGACGGCGATTCGGTCCCTCAGTGAGCAGGGGCTCATCCCGATGAAGTACACGGACAACTACGGCAAGGTCACGGAGCAGTACCCATTCTCGCCGAACGGCAGCCCGATGGGCATTGCCGGCGTCAGCAGCCCCGATGGGCGCGTGCTGGCCATGATGCCGCACCCTGAGAGGACCGTGATGGCGGACGTGTGCAGCTGGGCGCCCGAGGGCCAGCTCGAGAAGTGGGGCCAGTACGGACCGTGGTTCAAGATGTTCCTGAACGCCCGTAGATGGGTTGGATAGGTCAGTTGTAGTCGGGCGGGTCAAGATTCGGGGATGGTGGCATGTTTCAGTTTAACTGGGTTCTTTCAAAGGGCGGTGCATTCATTCATTGATTACGTTGGATTTGGGCTTGATTCGTGGTGGTTGGTATCCCTGGGCGTAGGAAAGAGAGGGAATCTCGGGCTGGATTCGATGGGATTTCGGACATATCGCGATGTTTTTCTCGGGATGAGGCAACTGTTCGCGCCTCAAGGTACTTGCGCTGATCTTGGGATAGAACGGAGACGTATAACCCATGCTTCGGTTGGGCAGAATTCCAAATATTTTCCAAGATAAATAAATGGTTTCTCCCTATTATGCAGGCAATATGCCTTCCGTTTGACAGTCTGGTAGGTATCAGCTACCAACAATCTACAAACTAGTAACGACGATTCTAAGGGACAGAAAAAGAGCTTGCGGCCCGCCGCGCGCAACCTCGCACATCTCCGCAAGAGTATCTCGTCTTAGTGGCCATTCCCGGCCCAGATGTTGTTCCACGCGGACTGGTGTTCTTTGGGCGACAGCATGCCAAACCGTCGCCGGTCCGTCCGCAGCGAGGGCGTTGAAAGGGCAGAGGTGCTCCGGGGCATCGTGAGGCTTCCCGGCCCGGCACCGACACCGGCGCCGGGGGTGGGGACCAGAGATGCGCTGGGGAGCGGGACGAGCTCGTCTTGGTGCTCGTGCTCGGCCTCGGCCCTGGTCGAGTTCTCAACGACGCGGCCGATCCAGTCCAGGATCTCTTCGGCACCTGCGAGGATTTATGATGTATGTTGATGGATTAAAAACAGTGCTTTTTTGAAGTACAACAACGTCTGGCTGTCGGACGGACTTACGCTGATGAGAAATCCAAGGGTTGTTTGCCGTGTCGAGATGGATCTTGGACATTGCGCGCTGTTGGCTGTGGCGAGGCTAATGCAGTGCAGATTTGAAGTAGAGATTGTGGGTGAAAAACCCCGAGTTTGGGTAGCAGAGGAGGGAGAGATCGTCGCCCTCGAAAGCATTCTGGAGGTCTTCACTAGTGGCGCCTTTGTTACAAAGGGGCGTCCTCGTGCTCATCGTCCCCTTTTTGTCCGCCATGACGAAACCGGATGCCGTGATGGAGCCCGAGATCGATCGGGGAACTGCACATCGGCTTCTTTGTTGTTGCATCTGGGCTCCTGTGCGGGAACTACTATGTCTTTGATTCGACCAAGTGTCTATTGTCTCTTTGAGCTTGAACGATCTTTACCGCTGAGATGCTAAAGAAGAGCTCGGTATACAATACTTCTTTGTGTTGGATGAGCGAAGAGGATATAACCTTCGCTTGCGTGCGGAAGGGCCTCGATGGACGTTTGCTGTCGGACACTCTCAACGATTCTGTCGGTCTCATCGCGGCAAGAAATTTCTTATAGCTCTACCAAAGCTACATCTTCCAAGTTGCCCCTTTCATCTGCCAGTTCCGTCGCGGCAAGAGGTTTCTCACGGCTCTGCTAACGCTACAGCTTCCAACTTGCCCCTATCGTCTGTCTTGGAAGTCTCATTAACAATGGCCCCCACCACACGTAGTGTGTCTGTGCGGCTCAATGGCCGCGCCATGCATCATGTGCCTTCTTCTGTTCATGCGCCCCTCAACGGGGACCACAGAATCACGAAACCTAATGCTGCTCCCAAGCCGTTCTTTACACCCGGCAACAGGGGTAGGCCTCAGGCAGACCGGTGGCGGCCTAGTGACATGTTTGATAGGTCCAGGCCGGGGCGGCGCTCCCGTTCCCGCGAGAGCGGCACACAGGGCAATGCCCGGAGCGTTCCGAGAGCGAACGCGAGAACTGGTTACGCTGACGATGTACAGATGTCAGACGCGGTGACCCCACCCTCATCGAGCTCGTCGTCATCAACTAGCCCTGAGAGCAAGCCTGAAGATGACGACGAGCTTGAGGAGGGCGAGATACGAGAGTACGGTAAGTCGAGCCGGAGCTCGGAGACGACACCGAGCCCGAGGCGCTCTCCATTGTGGGACGCCATCCATGCTTGGGAGGCCCTCCGGGCCTCTCCCAAATCCAGCTCGAGCACCTCATCTCGTTCCAGCTACCGACAACGCTGGGACTTTGAAGTCGTCGACCGGAGCAGGTGTCTCCCCGGAATTGTGTTCGAAACCGCTTACCACACCGCGATGGCGTCCGCAGCGGGCGCTTCGGCTGATAACCTGACCGAAACGCCTCGAGGTTATGTATACACGAAGTACCGCAAGTTCGTGATTCTAGAAAAACACGCCACGCACATCCAGGCGCTGCCAATCTACACCCACAACGGCACGGGGCTGGACCACAAGCGCCAGTTCGAGCACGAGTTCGTCTGCGTGCGCGACCGCGACTGCCCCGCGGACAAGTGCGAGCCCGAGGAGGGCGTCCACGGTACCTTATTCGGCATCCGCGAGCCGGGCTTCAAAGCCACCTTCATCGGCGGCCGCGCCGTCCTGAAGCTGACCGAGATGGTCTCGTTCAGCATCCACGCCTCGGGCGGGCTCGTCGCCCGCGTTGAGGGCCGGCTCGAGGACGACTCGCTGCGCAAGCTGGCGTGTCTGGTGCATAGCGTCCGGGCCAAGCGCCTCGAGGACGTGTTCCTCCAGGGCGGCGGCGGCGGCGGCTACCAGAAGCAGACCCAGCAGAGGTCGAGGGAGGAGCTGGTTTCGAAACTGACCCGCGAGAACCACGGTCTCAAGACGAACATGATCCTGGTCGAGACTAACCACAAAGCTGCCGTCATGCAGGAGCAGAGGGAGAATGAGAGGCTGAAGAGGCGCATCGAGCAGCTGGAGGCCGAGGTCGCGAAACTTCGCGGGCAGACGACGGAGGGAAACCTGAGTCCGAAGTGGGCCAAGCTGGATTTTTGAGATGCGTCAGGAATCCAGACCGAGGTAAGTACTCTGCAGCTTTCTAGGTGAGAGGTAAGTTGAGTAGACTTGATCGACTTCTCTGTTATTCACTTTCCATCATCACTTTCGGATATGCAAATATATAGGGGTTAGGGCTGTGCATTGTCTGCCTCTGGATTCAGGGGCCGAGAGAATAAAATCGAGTCTTTTATCTTGGACAAATCCACTGGCTTTTGTTGTCTCAAAAAGTATTTCGCAGCAAATAGTCTGATAGCATCACTATCTAATCGAGCTCATCTCATCTACCATACATCTTTATCGTGTTCAAAGAAAATATCCGCCGCAACTTAACGTGCAATTACCCTCCCCGATGGGGAAGTCGAAAAAGACAAGTCCGTGACAGAACAATCGCAACAACAATGGTAAAAGTGAGTGTAGGCAACGAAGTCAGTCAGTCAGTCATACCATCTAGAACAGCACGGCAGCAACACCGAGCGCCAACACGGGGAAGCCCAGCCTAGACGCGGCGGCCGTGACGACGGGCGGCAGGGTGCCGGTCGGGGTGGGCGGCTTGGTGGGCGAGTACGTGGGCAGGGGCGTGGTGGTGTTGCCGCCCGAGGCGGGCGGGTTCTGCGTCGTGAGGTTGCAGCCCGAGATGCCGAGCGAGCTGTTGAGCGAGACCTGGAACACGCCCTCGCCGGTCGAGTTGGCGGCCGCGACGACGAGCTTCAGGTCGCCCGCGGCCGAGGGGGTGAAGGTGATGCTGGTGCTGCTCGTCTTGGCGTTGCGTCCGGCCGCCGCGGTCGTGTTCTTGCCGACGACGCTGCCGCTGCCCTCGGACAGCTCGGCGCTCAGCGTCTGCGCCGACAGCGACGTGACGTCAAACACGAGCTTCTCGCCGGCCTGGGCGGCGTAGGTGAAGGCCACGGGCTGGCTGCCCGACAGCTTGGCGACCGTGATGCCCGGCAGGAGCGCCGCGGCGCCGGCTCCGGACGAGTTGTCTGAGGCCGTGATGCCGTTGGACAGGATCAGGAACAGCCAGCTCTGGATGGAGTCGGCGGTGGCGAACGAGGCGTACGACCCGCCCGTCTTGAGAATGGCCGACAGCAGGTCCGGCTTGAAGGCGTCGGCCGTGGGGGCCAGGAAGCCGAACGAGACGCGGATGCCGGCGGCGCGGGCGGCCTCGATGGCCGCGATCAGTCCCTTGGTGTCCGAGTCCTCGCCGTCGGTGAGCACGACGATGCCGGACCGGTCGGCGGTAGGGTCGTTGCCGGGCTTGGTGAGCTCGGCCGTGGCTTTCTTGACACCACTAAGGAGGGGCGGGTTAAAAGGTTAGCAACTAGGTAGCTTATGCAAAAACCTACGCTGACTAAGACAAAGGTGTACTAACTCGGCAATAAACGTGCCCCCGCTGCTGTCAATCTTGTCAAAGGAGCTGCCGGCCTGAGCGGGGTCTCCCAGAGGGAAGATGACCCGAGCAGAACTGTCGAAGCTGTTGTTTGTATTATCCAACGTTAGCTTCTCGTTTCACGTCTCGTATTGCATGCAAGCAGAGTCCTGGGACAGAGTGTCTTACTCGACAACAGTGACAAGATCGGCCTTCTTTCCACCAGTGGCAGCCGACGGGACGAGCTGGTTGTTAAGAGCCTTGCCGGCGGCGACGCGGAGGCGGGAAGGGTCCGTGGTCGCCATGGAGCCGGACGAGTCCAGCACGATGGCGACCTTGCGTCCGCCGCTGCTGGCGGCCAGCTGGATGTTGCACTTGCCCGTGTCACGCCGGACGACGCCGCTGCTGCCGCTGTGCGCCAGGATGGGCGAGGCGAGCAGGGCCAGGCTGCTGATGAGACCGGCGACCTTCATCTTGTCGAGTCCGTTGGGAGCAAAAAAGATTAGTGGTGGTGGTGGAAGGTCTTGGTAGTGGTGATGGGGGTATCGATGATAAGCGAAAGAAGCAGAGCGAACGACTTCTGCAATTATGGTTCCCGGAGGAGAAGAAAAACGAGTGTGGGATGCTATCGATATAGACAAGCAAGACGAAGCCTCTGAGGCCTCCGAGAAGGATGGAAGGCGGTGTTTATATATACCAGCCAAGGGATGTGTGAGTGACTCTGTATGTAGGCGTCTATAGCCACTAATATGATGTGATTATCAGCCGCTCAAGGGGCTAGAACCACTCAGAAGGCGCATTGCACCAGACACAGCCTATGCGGAAGCGCCATGTTTTTTTTTGTTGCAGCCGCAGAAGCAAGGAAGCAAGCAAATCACGGGGCGCATTGGCGGCAAGGAGAGCGCCTCAGCTGGACACGCCATGCTGCCCAAGACTGCCTTGCCTCTCGAGATGGTTGGTGGAATGGTTTAAGGATAAAACGTCACACTGCCTCCACCATCCGCCTAGGCGGAGATTAGTTAGGGCTGGCTAAGGTAGGCCATGCGGGGAGGAATATCTTCGCGGTTACACTGGGGACAGACAGCTTGCCCCTAAGATTGCGGGAGGGGATAGTGCTGTGGTCTCCTGGCCAGTCGCGGCTCGCCAGAGTCCTGCTGGTAGCCGTTGAGAATGGGGAAAAGGGCTGAAAGCCCAAACGGTGGCAGGGAACAGCACACGCGCACATTCCTGGAGAACACAGCCTCCAAGTCACCCTACTCTCTCAGTGCCCAAGGTTTTAACGACGCCACGTTTCATGGCAGCCTCCGTTGTCCCATCCCTATTGAACGAGAGCTTCGCTTCCTTTCCGTACGTGGCCTCACTAATTTGCAGCCACAAGACTGTTCCTTAACTGAATGTTTGGCAGCCCTTAATGAAGGGAGACAAGGATCCATGGTGAACACATCGCCCATCTGTCAGTCATCGCGACTTTGGATTAAAATCCACAGACGGTGGCTGAAAGTGCTCGTCTCAGGAACCGGTGCGGCGGTAAAAAAGCAAGAAGAAGGCAGGCGCCACGACGGAGAGTGACGCAGAGGCGAGACGCCCAAGGCAAATCATCCAGCCAAGACCGCCGGGTTGGGACTTAGCCACTGGAGCTAGTCGGACTATCGAGGCAGGTTCGCTCTAATGCCAGGTCCGAAAGCTGTGCGGCTGAACTGTGTAAGTGAGGAGAAAAGTATGAGGGCGGCTATAATTGGCTCCAACCCGCGCATCACTCAAACTGTGTGTCACGCAGCAAGATCTCTGCAAAAAAGCCTCGAGGTTTCCGCAGCAAAAGGGGCGACGCATTTTCAAGCAATTTCATCTGCGCTAGGTGCTGCTTGCTTTTCGTCAAGGGAATCTCGTAGATTGGTCGAGGAGTCTATGAATGATCGAGAGGGGGCGGCGGTCGAGCCCTCAGTTCTGAAACTCTGGGGCGAACCTTTGTCGAATCCCTGGGGCTTTGACGCTATTGCCCTGGTTTTTCAAATATTCCAGTCTCCTAGCGCGCTGCTATTGCGCTGCACTGCCCGGTCAAAACAACCCCACCACCTGGTCGTAGAGCTCGCCGCTCCGGATCGCCTCATAGATGGCGGTGAGGTATGATCCGACCGTTGGGGCCATGTCGGAGAGGAAGATCCCCGGGTACTGCCTGGCCGCCCCGTTGGTTACTCCGTCGCCGTGCCCATTGGCTGTTACCGGCGTCGTCGACTCCAGATCTTCCTCGCCCAGGAATGGCACGCCAAGATCTCTGCGAACATACAAGTACATGTGACGTGCCGCGCCGCCCAGGCATGGTGCCGCCTGTACTGCCCCTCGTCGATACTTGATGCGCGTCTCGGAAAACTGAGAGCACGCGCTCGCACTGCAGCCGCGGACAAACCTCTGCAGCGCCGGCATGGGGAGCGATGTGGTATCTTCTGCCGAGAACTTGCCGAGCATCTCCATGATAGGTGCCAGCATGGCCCGCGAGGCCTGGTTGAACATGTCTTGCGAGTCCTTCCGCCGGTCGAGGCTCTCAGGGTTGAAGAACACGACCCAAAGCAGTGCGGCCAGATCGGCCATGGCCTCGTCTGGGAACTTGCCACCGAATGACTCCCTAAAAAGCCGGTCGAACGAAGGCCGCCACTCGCGGCGGAATTCCTCCCACATGACACGGAGATCCAGGGCTTGGCAGAGCGCCAGAAGGTGTACCGCCGCCAGTTGGGACAGACACTCGACGGCGGTCAAGGTGTAGCGCGCCGAGATTAGAGCGATCGAGTTGATGCCTTGATTCCCGAGCTCAGCCGTCATGACATGCGCGCCAACGTTGCCGGAGAGAAAGCCGAGCTCCGAGGTAAGGGCTGCGGTCATGATGTCGATGCCCTTCCACAAATACGAGCCGGATGGCTCGTTGGCGACCAGATTCGGAGGTAGGCCCCTGTTGGTGTCCGGGTTAAAGAGATCCTTGCACTGCTCAAAGTGCAGGCGGCCCAGCGACTGCAGGCCCTGGCGCAGCTTCTCGACGGCCGAGGTTACCGCCTTAGCCTGGAAGTTGCCCCCATGCAGGATCCTTCCCCGGGCCGTGTCCACCAGCGGGTTGTCTGTCACAGAGTTGACTTCGGTTGTCAGCTGGTCGTATGCCAGCGAGAAGTCCTCGAGCACAGGACCAACCCACTGGGTAGCCGTGCGGAGCGAATACCTGTCCTGCCTGATCACGTTGTCCTTGCCATCGTTGAGCCGGGCCAGTCTGGAGCCCTGCAAGAAGGCGTGGATGGTTTTGGCCGAGTCGACCTGGCCGGGATGTGGCCGGATCTCGGCAATGAAGGGATCGAAGCTCTCGTCCGTACCCAGGAAAGCCTCTACCGACATGGCGGTCAGCACCTGCGACAGACCAGCCAGGCAGAGAGCCTCGTGCAGTGCCAGCGAAGCCACGCCCGCAGACACAGCCGTCCCGTTGATGATGGCCAGACCTGTCAGGGAAGCGGCGGTCAGTATCACAGTATTTTCCTGCAATGCAAAAAAAAGCCGTCCTTTTAGGATGCATGTTCGGTAGACTCACCCTCTTTCGGACCGAGCTGAATAGGCTTGATGCCGGCCTCGGCGAGCGCCTTGTCCGCCCGGACGCATCTCCGCTCGCCACGGCCGCGGCTCCCGACGTAGACGCTCAGTCCCGGAGCGCCCTGCATTGCACCAGCGATATAGGATAGGGGGCTGAGATCACCCGAGGCGGAGATGGATCCGCGCAGCGGCATCAGCGGGATGATGTCGCTATTCAAAAGGCTCGTCAGTGCCTCGACGGTGTCAAGCTGCACGCCCGAAGCACCGCCCAGGAGCGAGTTGAGCCGGATGATCATGGTCGCCCGGACCCACGACTCGGGCATACACGTCGCCGCCTCGGGGTGATCGAGCGGGATGGCCAGCCGCAGCGAGTGCGTCTTGGCGTCGCCGTTGCTGGTCCCATTGGGGGTATGGTGCTGGTTCTGAGAGTTCGGGATCGGCTGCAAGATGCCGCAGTGTTTGCTGCGGATTAGAGCGCGCTGCAGGGCCTCGACGACGGCGAGGACAACGCGGGTGTCGGCGTTGCCGCCGAAACCAGTGTTGACGCCATATATGACCTGGCCCCGCGAGATGCTCTTGATGACCAGATCCGCTGATGCCGGGATCCCTGCCAGGGCAGTGGCGTCAACCTTGAGCTTGGGGTCAGTGGATCTGCGCCGGTGGGTGAGTTAGCCAGAAAAAGTTGGAGGGCACAAAGTTATGGCGGGGTGGTTGAGGTCGGACCTTGCTACGGCCACCACGGCGCCCAGAGTCAGACTCTGGCCGTTCACAGTGATGATATCCTGGGAGAGCCGAGCCTTCCTCAGTTCCTGCCAGTGTGACTTGAGAAGATCCGAGAAAGCCATTGCGGGATTGAAGATGGTCAAGGGTACGAAAGATAGGTGCTATGAGGAGGAGGGAAGGTTGCGTCGTAGGTCGATCTTGGGTGTTTGCATCATGCCAGGGCGGGAAGACGGGAGGCTTGTGGATTTTCCATCGACGGCCAGGAGCGATCGAGGCGGCCGCCAGATGAAGGTGAGCCTGGTACAAACAGCAGTTGGTAGGTGCAGGCGGCTTGGAGGTGAAAATTCAGGTACCTCCTACCTTGCCGCGAAAACTCGGGTAGTGTAGCTTGCACTAGCCCGCATGGAATTTTGTGTAACAGGGCGGGAGCCTCATTGCAGCGCCTGCAGCGCCAACCACGGCTGCATTATCTCGCGCCTCGACGGCACCTGCCAGTTTGGTTCAGCCCATAAGGGAATCACAGCGAAAGCGGCCGAAGAAAGGCAACGAGGAACGGCAAAATAAACAACATAGGCAGGCACAAAGAAAGAATGCACGGCTTGGAAGAGTGCGAACCTATCATTGTTTTCCGCCCACCTGGGCAGGGCCTCAAGAAAAGGTCGTTGATTTTTGCCACCAAGAACGTCGATACACTCAAGACCAATGCCCCCAGAGGGCAGTCGCTTCCCTTATATGCCTAACCATAGGGCTTCCTTTCAACAGCTCACATCAGCAAACCGGGTGGTTGAATGGGTACAACCGTGGTGTCAAAAATGCCACAACCTTCTTCCACGGGTGAGGGCCAAGAAAACCCCAAGCTCGCTGATTCGAATCCGTCCGTTGACGGTCGACTTTAGAGCTACCGAAGTAAAACCTCCAAAAAGTGGGGTTTTCGTAACTCGACTCCCCTCGAAGGGCAGTCGAGTGAGCTTTTTGCTTTTTTATCTTTTTTTTTCTTTATTATTTTTTAATAAAAAAAAATCTACAACGCATCTGGCTACCTATGTCGTCGGTGGCGGGTCGTCCGCCAGAGCCGATTGATGCCGGCAACGTCGGGTTAAAGCTGAATCCCCTCACCCTTGACGACATTAAAAGCACCGGGCCTGACGAGAGAGCGATGCGTGCTGACAAATTGGCAAATAAGTTTCATTATGAAAAGCAAGCTCCGGCGACAAGGATGCGGGAAAGGCGAACGGAAGAGCCGACGCGCGCGCGCCGGAATTCGGATGGTTCCGACCCAACCATCCGACTTCCCTTTCGAGGTGATCAATGGATGAATAATCGAACTATCCCATCGGCCACGAGGCTGTCCCTCATGACCACACCTATTTTAACTTCCGTATAAACCACATCGTCCTCATAGACAAGGCAAAGACCGCCCAACGAGCATATATCTACCCATCTTCACAAGGCTAGATATTCACGAGCGTACCTCCTAGATATATCTTTTTATTCCACTCGGAAAAATGGCAGACACTCGCTACTACCCTGCAACGTCCACATACCCGTCGCCTCTGAAGGGGTTCGAGAATCTCGACCCCCTCCCGAGCAACGTGGTGGGCGAGGGCGACAAGAGCCTCGTGAACCCGCAAACTGGCATTTTGAGCGGCGCCTATAAAGAGTTTGTGGATCCTCTAAACAAGGGCAAGCGAGGCGGCTTGTGAGTCTCTGTCTATCAGCCCCAGCCATCCATCCTTACACCTTGTTTGTTGTGGGCATTGCCGAACTGATGCCGCTGGTAGTGATTTGCACATATACTACAACCAGGGCAACGCGGCGCAGACAAAGTATGCCCGCGAGCTACACGAACGCATCCGCCGCGAGTGTGAGTTTTTGTGGTTATATATACATAACGTGTATATATGTCCCATCACACACACTAATTTGAAACAAAAAAAAAAAAAAAAAAAAAAGTCCCCGAGCTCCGCATCTACAACATGTTCAAAGGCCCCATCGGCCCGCACCCCGTCGCCATGTTCGAGGTCAACGTCTTCACGCCGGCCCAGTTCGGCGCCATCATGGCCTGGCTCGCCATCTGGCGCGGGCCCTTGTCCGTCCTGGTCCACCCGAACTCGGTCGCGGGGCCGGGCGAGGACGAGCTCGAGGTAGCCCGCCGCGACCACACGCAGCGCGCAATCTGGATGGGCGAGCGCGTGCCCGTCGACCTCGACCTCTTTGCCGACATGGCGGCGAAAAAGATGGATCCGGCAGGGCGGAGTGCTTCGTGAGCTCGCGTTCGTAGATTTGTCTTTGCTCCTCATATCTTCTTTCTTGCCATCTCGCGTGGGATCGAATCAGACGGAAAACCCGGATTGAAATCCGGGGGCAAGGAATGAACTATGTATATAACAAGACAAACTGGGAGTCTCAATCAAAGCTGCGGCGGGCCGTTTTTCACGCGATGATTAATGCGCTGAAGTCATGAACAAGGAAGGGTATTTTCTCGGTACTCGAATACGTCAACTGTTTTTTTTTAGTTCGTCGTGGTCCCAAGTCGGCACAAGCCACCAACGCTTGATTCCAACCATCACATACATTATTATTCCTTAACTTGTTCCGACATCTCTCATGGATTGTCTATTTACTTACCTACCTCCCAAGCTCTGATACAGGGTCGGTCACGTCGAAGAGTAGTCCTTCTTACCTTCAAGAGAACACTCATCATGAGTAGTGGAGAACAGTCGTCCACAGGGGTGTTTTGTCTAAAAAACCAACCCCACCAGTTAGTAGTCGGCCCGGCAGAGCTCGCAGCAAAGCTGCTGGCGAGCCTTGAGCACGTCGTCCTCGTCACCGGGAGTCAGCAGGTCGCCGTTGTCGCCCAAAGCCTTCTTGACGATCCCCCGGATCTCCTTGGATCCGCACGCAGACACCTCGCCCTGCGGCTGCTGCTCCGCAGCCGGCTGGCTGCTCCGGGCATCCCCGGACTGGGGATCGAGCTGTGCCGTGGCGTTCTCGTACGCCTGTTTCGCCAGGGCCCGGACTAGGTCGTCCGGATGCATTTGGAGTCCGCCGCGCTGCATGTCAAAGTCGGCACAGTGATCCCTGACGATCCGCCACGCCTCCTGGCGCTGGCCGAGCTCTAGAATGTCGCGAATGGCCGCGCGCAAGGCCTCGTCCGACTCTCGCATCTCGTCATTGTGTTCAGCAGGGTTGACCAAGAAACGTTGATAGTTCTCGCGGTATGCATACGCCTTGTCCGCCATCCCGCGCTCGAGGCGCGACAGCTTCAGCTCGCACTGCGCAATCTCGCGGGACGCGATGTCCTGCACCTTTTGAGCGACCATGTTAATAGTCACAGCTGCGAGTAACTGCTATAGATGTCGTGTTATACGCGTGGGTAAGAGTTGGGCTAGTGGAATCCCGCTCTATGGCCGTGAGTTGTTTTGAGAAGGGAAGTTCATGTCGGATTCCCAGTGTAGCGAGACGTTGCTTATATACTAGATCTGAGGGAATCTGTCGACCTGAGATCACCGTGGGATCGTGATATAACAATAGCAGAGTGAGAGCCAGCATACGCCATTGTCGGCTGTCCAACCTTTGTGAAGGTACAGGTAAGAATATCCATTAACTATGTCTTTGTCTTGTCACTTCCGTCCACGCATCATGGTCAATGGCATTCGATTAGACTCGTCCTCGGACAAAGAGGGCTCTGCAGGTGCACCGGCCAAGAGACCGATTGGTCCAAATCCACATGTGTCGGTCATAATCATTTCATTCGTTCCACCTTGGTAGAGCCTATCCTACTTCAACCTCTCCACACTATTAGCAACGTAGGGTAGGTAACATGGGGATGTATTCCAGAGCCGCCGATGCAACGTAGGTTTGAAGTTTGCGGAATTCTCTCAGTATCCTTCTCTCACGAAAGAGGGAGGAAGCCTGCTTTGTTTGATAGGCCTTCAAGGCCGGCATATCGTGTGCTTTAGGAGAAGAGTGGTGTTGCAGAAACCGGCGGAATCTTGGATCGACTGGGACTGCCGCCACGCTTCGTCAGCCGCTCAGAAGGTGCTCGATGGCGCCCTGCACGCTGCCGCCGCTCCTCCGCAGCGCCGCCACATTCCTGTCGAAGTCGAAGAATCCCATGTCGTTAAGCTGCCGTAGCTGCTCTGCGTACCGCTCCTCGGGCGGCCGGTTATCCGGGGGAGCCGCGGGCGCCGCTCCGAAACCGCCGCCACCCGCCTGCATCGCTTGCATGAACTGTTGGAATTCCGGCGACGCGAACGGATTGCCTTCTCCGGCGAAGGGAGGGAAGAGGCCTGCGAGATCGCCACCGGGCGTCTGGCCGGCAGCCGCTCCACCAGAGGCGGGATTGTTGCCGCCTTGGCCAGCACCTGCGCGTGGCGCCTGCTGGCCTGCCGGGGGAGCGAAGAGGGCAGCGAAAGGGTTGGCAGCCCCGTCGCCGCCCTGTGGCATGCCGAACATACCCGGAAACCCGAACGGCATTGGCGGGACGCCCTGTGCACCGGCGTTGGCACCCGCGCTAGCGCCGCCCTCAGTCCCCGTCGATGCCGGGGCCCCCTCAGGGGTGGTGCTTGTGGCACCTGGAGCGGGAAAGGCGCTGGCACCGGCACCGCCAGAGCCACCAAACATCCTACGCATCCGGGAAGCCATGCGGAGCGACTCGGCATCGGTCATCATGTGGCGGAACTGAGGGGACTGGACGATTTCGCGGGCGTTGGGCAGGTTACGCAGCATAGGGTTCGACTGGATCATGAAGTTGACAAAATCCGGGTTCTGCAGGGCCTCGTTCATGCTCTGTTGTATGGCGGGGTTGGAGAGCATCTCGGCCATCTGCTCCTCGCTTGGAGGGTTCATCTAGCGGGACGTCAGAAATAGTCAGAGTTAGCAAGCCTTTTGGTGTTGAGAGTGAGGGGTTTTTGAAAGGCGCGCCGCGCGCATGCTTCAACAATCGGGTGTGCACCTACGCCGCCGTCCGGACCAAAGAGGTCGGCGCTGGGAAGAGGCACGTGGCCGGCGAACCTGGCGCCGGTCAGGCCAGCCAGGGGGTTGCTCGCAGAAGTGCCAGCGGCCATGTTGGTGGGCACAGCGGGTACGGCGGCGGCGGCGGACGTCTGGGCAGGCCTGGAGGGGTTGCTGGCGGCGCTCTTGACCAGGTGTATGGTGTTGCCGGTCTTGATCTTGTAGACGCTGAGAGCGTCGTCGTTCTTCATGACACGGCCCGAGTAGATAAGACGTTGGCGGTCGGCGGGGATATCCTCGAACTCTTCGGCGGCCAGCTTGTTCTTGAGGTCGAGGACGGTGGCGGACTCGGACATGGTGATGTTGTGACTGCCATCACCTGAGGTCTTGACCTTGAAGCTGAGTTGGGCATCGCCCGTCTCCTCGGGTGCGTCGGCCATGGCTGGCGGGGGTGTGTGCGATTCAGCCTGCTGTCTGGGTTTCGCTGCCTGGTGCTGCTGGTTGGCGATGGGGCGAAGTCAAGACGCCGCCTGCTTTGAGCGAGACGGTGGGAGGCGATGGGCTGTCCGATGGCAATCGCGAGCAGCCGCCGGATGCAGGTTTGCGGAAGCGAGCGCGGGAAAATCGATACGGAGAGCAATGTTGTAGAATGGATGGCCTTTGATTGTTGGTGCGTGGAACTTGATAGAGACGTGCGGAGGCGGCGGCGGCGGTTGGACGACGCATGCGCTGTCAGCTCGCCCAGCAGGAAGTGGGGGAAGGCGGCAGCTGTGGGCCTGTTGGGAAATGACGTCCCGTCACTCGCAGCACAGAGGCAGGAACAAGGGAGAAAATTCAAAAATTGGGCGGCAGATCCAGGGCCTGGACAATCGGCTGGACCGATCGGTCCGGCCTGGCTGGCGCGAGAGGTTTACTTTATCTCGACGCGCCTTACCTCTTTTGGCAGGAGATTCACCAGACAGCTGCAACTTGTGCAAAGAAGAGGGGCGAATGTGAAAGACACTTCTTCTGGATGTGAAAATTTATTTTACAGTGGGGCCTTCCTACTTGGGATGTACCTGGTACACCTTCCAACAATGAAAAATTTTCTCAAAACAGCATATCATTTTCTTATGCAATTGATTAAATACCTGGGTAGAAGGAAGCCCGTACCCTTGCTGGGTTTACAATGGTTTACCAGTGAAAATAATAGACGCTGTTCTACAGGTTTCTCTTCCCCGCCAAGGAGTCATGCCATGGCCGCACCTGTCAAACCTCCGGCCACAGACACAAGACCGTCGCGCCTTAGGAGCGCAAGACATGGATGGCCGGTGCCATCAGTCGTGCCCCGGTTCTCCGCTGGCTGCCACCCCTGCAGGTCCAGGGGCCACACGCCTGCGGGGAAAGCCGAGGTTGCTTATGTAGGCTCGAGCACATAGGGTATAAGATCTTGAGCGAGAGAGCTGGGCCAGCTTGCAACAGAGACAACAAACAGGACATACATTTTCGAGCGAGCGTGTTTGAGCACAGAAAAAAAAAATTGCTAAATAAGCCCATCTCCATAATATTCCCATAGCCAACATGCGAGGAATTCAGCTGAAGGAATATGTCAAGGTAATGAATGACCCTGCTACGCGCCAAAGCCTTACATAGCCGCGTCTGGAATGGCGCGTGCAGTCGTTCAAGGGCGCCTCGGCATTGGGAACTGACGAGACGACGACGCATCTTCAGGGGCCGCAAGAGCTCAAGGTGGTTGACCTTCCAGACCCCGTTCCTGGGCCGGGTCAATACTTGATAGAAGTACATGTGAGTCGGCCTTAGACGCATTTCCCAGTCACGTCCGGTAACCGCGCTCACACACTTGACCTTATCTGCAGGCGGCCGCGGCAAACTTCTTTGATATTCTGCAGATCCAGGGGAAATACCAGACTCAACCCCGTAGGTCCCAGGCAACCCTTCTTTCCCAGGCAGGACGGGCTGTCGATTGACGCTAATCCCGATTCTAAAATTTCAGCATTCCCTTGGATCTCCGGCTCCGAGTTCGCCGGCGTCGTCCTCGCCGCCCCTTCGGCGGTCGACGGCCGGCCGCCCAGGTTCTCCGTCGGCTCGCGCGTCTTCGGCGCCAGCCAGGGCGCCTACGCGACCAAGGTGTGCGCGCCCGAGGCGTCGCTGCTGGCGGTGCCCGAGGACTGGTCCTTCCGCGACGCCGCCGGCCTCTTCGTGACGGCCCCGACCAGCTACGGCGCCCTCGTGCTCCGCGCGGGCGTCAAGCCGGGCGACCACGTGCTCGTGCACGCGGCCGCCGGCGGCGTCGGCCTGGCCGCCGTCCAGGTCGCCAAGGCCAAGGGCGCCGTCGTCATCGCCACCGCCGGCACCGCGCGCAAGCTCGAGGTCGCGATGGCCTTTGGCGCCGACCACGTGGTCGACTACAACGACCCCGATTGGCCGGCCAAGGTCAAGAAGTGAGCAGTACCCAGCACCAGTAGTCCCCCCGACGTTGTTTTGTATACGAGAAGAACAAAGAAGAAAAGTCTAACGCGTGCATCATCCCAAAACAGGTTGACCCCCAAGGGCCGCGGCGTCGACATCATCTACGACCCCGTGGGCATGGTGGACAAGAGCACAAAGTGTGTCGCCTGGAACGGCCGCATCCTCGTCGTGGGCTTCGCCGCCGGCACCATCGAGAAGCTGGCGCTGAACAAGGTCCTGCTCAAGAACATCTCCATCGTCGGCATCCACTGGGGCGCCTACACCATCAACGAGCCCGAGGCCATCACCGAGGTCTGGGACGGCATCCGCGACCTCATCCGCCAGGGGAAGTTCAGAGGCACCGAGTTCACCGACAAGGAGTTCGTCGGACTCGAGGCCGTCCCCGCGGCCCTCCAAGCTCTCGGGGGAAGGGAGACGTGGGGGAAGGTCATCATCGCCGTCCCCCAGGGCGATGAGGCAAAGCTTTAGGATGCTGAGCCTTTGTTGTATATATAAAACACTACCCGCCTTGTTGAGAATAAAACAATCATGACAGGGTATCAAGAAATGCATGGCTATAACTATCATCAAATTTCTTTTTTAAATTTTTTTTTCAGCAAGGCAGGCTGTTCATCCAAAACACTGCCAGCACATGCAAGACCAAGGATTGGGTATGAGAAAGAAGGAAACAAGTCAGAATCGCTCCAAAATACAGCGCGGCCGGCGCAATCTGATGCGGCAGGAAACAGGTGAACTAAATCCCAGGTTTCCAGACATCCTCACGCGATTACCGCAAATGAACACAACAAAGAAATATCGCCTATGATATTGCTATGCCGCCTCCGCCACTTTTTAATCCCCTCCTTTCCCTCCGGCAACACTGTCCTCAGATCAGACCCCCGCCCGGCGCCGACAAGCTCTGAAAGCCAGCAAGAACATCCCGATCGACGTTGACGGCCCATTGCGATTCGAACGCGGCCTCCCCGCCGGTCGCCTGGACGAGCGCCTGCAGTCTCGGCTTGATGAAGTTGAAGGTGTGCTCCTTGCGGATCGGGTCCCTCCACGCGAAGGCCCTCTCGCGCACGTCTTGCGGCGTGTCAAACTCGCTCGCGTTGGACTCGGGCGAGCCCTCCCAGACGAGCGTGTCGGCAGCCAACGCATCCCCTCCCTGGACGTCGGTCACCACGGTCGTCCACATGTAGAAGTAGTCTTGCAGCTTAGACAGGACGAGCTCCAGCAGGCCCGGCGGAGCGCCTGACCCTGCCGCCGCCAGCTCGCAGAGTCGCGTCAGCGCCAGGCACGAGAGCTTCTGCCGTTCCGCGTCGGCCATCATGTCGAACGCCCCGAACCACTCTGAGCTGAGCCAGGCCCAGACTGACGCGACGTCGCCCGCGGCTGACATCAGGTGGACCAGCGCCTGCGGCTCGCCAAGAGTAATACGGGCCAGCAGCAAAAAGTAGTGTACCTCCTTGGCAGGGTTTACTTTGGGAGTTCGGCGCTGCGGGCCAGTTGTTTGATGACACTCCCACGCCTCGTGCAGACCCTCTAGCACCTGTTGTAGGAGCCCGGTGTCGAGCATCTCCTTCACCAGCACCGTCAAGCCCTCCGAGCCTCCGAGCTCCTGGGCCGCTCGGAGCATGTAATCCAGCGCCTTGGCGGCGTGGTGGACCTGGTCCCTATTTTTAGACTCCATGGCTGTTCTGAGCGCCGTCAGCGTCGGCCGCCGATATTGATCCCCGAGAATGCCTTCCGGTGCGAGAAGGATGTACGACTTCACAATGTGGACAAGCTCCTGTGAAAGCTGACTGTCGAATGAGATGAAAGGAAGCCCCACGAGCTCGAGAGCCATCAGTTCCGGAGATACGGGCGGCGAGGACTGTGTCATGGTGGCTTTCCACACCTCGGTGGCCTCGTCAACGAGAAATTTGTGAATCTCTGATGACGGATCCATAGCTTGAGCGATCAGAGGCACCATGAAGGGATGATACCGTTGTGAATCGGCGCCTACCGAGTTCACCAGTGTCGACAAGATGGCGAGGATCGACTGCTTGAGCATGTAGCTTTCCTGCCCCGCCTCGGCCCAGAGCTTCGGTAGCGTCTCCATCAAGGCATCGCCCACCTGTCTGGCCGAAGACTCCATGCGCGAGATCAGTACCCGGATGGTGTCGAGCACGGCCAGCTTGGAGTCGTCCTGCGTGAGCTCCGTCAGGAGGCTGACCAACCGCGTGAGGATCTCGAAGGCATACGGCTGGAATATCTCCCCTTTGAACTCGAAATCGTCGGCAATCTTCTTCAACTGCCGCGCCGCTGTGACTCTGACTACCAGATCATTATGCCTCTCATCTTGGGGGTTCATTAGGTGGCGATATATTTCGAACACTATTGGCCTCGTCGCATCCGCCATCTTGATCGGTACCCATTGGCTCAGGAGAATGGCGATGCGTCGCCTGAGCAGCTTCGCCAGGTCCCCTTGGAGCTGAAGGTCCTGGACTAGTGTAGACGTCACGAATGAGTCGAAGTCGAAGACCTCGTACACCGTCGGGGCAGCACAGCCCATCGCTGTGTATACGGCCTCCTTGGCCACGATGTCAGAGCCGGCCTGGGCGGAGGTCTGGAAATAATTCAGTAGGGGCGGTCCGAGCAGCTGCTTGTAGTGAATCAGGAGGTCGAGGAAGACACGCTCGGCGCAGGGTCGCACTTCGAACTGCCAGGCATCGCCCGAGTCGCGTTCCTGCGCTTCCCATGCTTCGGGATCCTCCTCCCAAGCTTCTAGATCCGCCTTGCGAAACACAAAGAGCTTGGTGATGACCACGTCGACGATCTGAGCGACGAACTGGTCGGTGAGAAGCTGCGCCTTGACCGTCTCTTGTGCCTGCTCCTGCTCTTTAAGGAACTCGGCACTCTTGTATTTAAATGTCTGCTGTGGTCTGAAGACCATGGCGATGCAGTCTCTCAACAGAAGCAGCCCCTTGAGAGTCAACTTCTCAAGCAGCGGGCCCTCAACCTTGGACTTGGAGGCGCCACCACCGCCATCATCCGAAGGCTTGCCGCCGGATTTGTCAAAGACCTCGGCAAATTTGGCGACGAGGTCCCAGTATGCGTGAACGAGCTGGATAGAGTTGGGCAGGAGCGCAAAGCTGGTTGGGAGTGATTCGCACACCTCAATGTGCAGCTTGGTGAACTGAACCAGGTGCTTGCCTACTATCTCCTGGTAGGGCGCTGGAACGGCCGAGTCGTGGCTGACGAGACCCAGGAACTGGCCGAACTGATTCTGTGTTATACTCCAGAACTCTATCACGAGCTGCTCTCGGTGCGGGCTGTCATAGCCGACTCTAACGAGTGGCCTCAGCGTGCGGAGGCAGAACAAACTGTTCTCCATGGCGTAGTCGGCAGCGTCTTCGTCACCACGCCCACGTGTTAGAAATTCGAGCCAGTAGGCGACTTGCTCAGAGTACACTTCGCCCAGCAGCTGGAACAGCTCAGGCGTGGTGTCGCGCAGGGCGGTCTGTGACTTGCGGAGTCGAGCTGTGGCGAGTTCTTTGACGGCTCGTAGCAGGACACGCAGGGTAGCGGCAAGCCGAGCTTGCCTGCCGGTCTTGAAGGCGCGAACGAACCCAACCATGTCGGCGAAGGCGGACGGCCACTCGGCTGGGTAGTCTATTCTCACGACCTTGGCCGCGGCCAGCGAGCTCTGTACGGCGAGATTCTTGTCATCCTCCTCTACACAGCCCTGGAGGAGTCTCGACCGGATAATGTTCTTTTGCTCGGGGCGGATGGTAGACTTGGCCGCGATGTTGCGCCAGAATTTGTCGATGCCATTTTTGAGGAGGATAATGGCAAGAAAGCGGGCCTGGCGGTTGATAGATTTTTCGAGATATATGGTCTGGAGAGCGAGAACAGGACGCCGTTCAGGTCAGCGGGAAATCGCTGTGGACGATGGGAAGCGTGTAAGAAACAACGGCCGGATTCACTTGCCTGGAGGTGAGGATAGTAGTCCGGATATGTCTCCCAGGCCTTGAGCTGTTGATCAGCAGCTAGCCTCTGGGTTTGGTCGGTCGAGCACGACGCGAGCTCGAGCTTCGTACACAGCTCCTGGAGGCTGAGAGGAGTTGCCTCCCCGGGAGCCTCTATTGCGAAGCTCATTCTTCTTGGCCCAAGTGTGCTCTTCGGCGAGTACGTAGGGTCCGGGCTCTTATCCAGTGGCGGAACGTGAGATCCGATGTTATTTTTCCCCGTTCTCGGTAACGTTGGAGCCCAAATTGAAGCTCTCGGATTTTCACACGCGTTCTATGATGTAGCACTGCTGGGGTGACGCGGGGTAGAATCCGTGCCACCGCAATAACAGGTCCGCTTAATCTCTAGCGAGGCTGCGTTTGGTGGGGCCAAGGCGGGGCGGCACCTGAACTGTTACAGGGGACTGCTCACTATGCCAGCGGGGGTATGCCTTGTGCTGTTGATTACAATTCTCGAATCCAAACGTATCGCTTACATCTAGGGTATGCACATCATCGATACCAGTCCACCGGGTGTAAGTGGTAAAAAAGATCGATGGCTCCCCTGACTAATAGGGAAAATTCATTCCCGATTTAATTGAACGAATTTGTTCTAAACCTTTTTTATTAAGATGAGTGATTATCATCGGCCAGATGGCTTGCAAGTGACAAGCGGAATAGGCCGTTGGGCCTAGACTAGCGCCTGCCGATTTCAGAACCAAAGGCTAGAGGCTCCTGGCTGGGTAACAATCCGGTCTAGAATCTGGGAATGTGCACCATCGTCCCTTCCATCATCATCAACCTGAGCAAGGGTGGCATACATAGACCCAGGCAGCCGGGGTTGCACTCCAGCGTCACCTGCTCTCCATCACACATTTTCGTCTATCGCTACACACCCAATCCGTATACACAATCACGAAAACATGGCGCCCACCACGGTCCCAGAGTATGTCGACGATATGGTCGACAAGTGGCTCATCTGCACCGCCTGCGGAACCCAGTTCCCAACTGCCGATCGCAACTCGCTCAAGACTTGTCGGATATGTGACGACCCGCGCCAGTTCGCGCCTGCCTCGGGCCAGAGCTTCACCACAATGCAAGCCCTGGAGGAGGCCTGTCACCGCAACGTCTTCCATCCACATTCGCTTTCCCATTCCACCACCGAAGTCGGTGCCAAGGGGATATATCCAACAGGTCCCCTGCTGCTCAGCATTGTAACCGAGCCCAAGTTCGCCATCGGGCAGCGCGCAATCTTGGTCCGCACAGTCGCAGGCAATATTCTCTGGGACTGCCTCACTTTCCTGGACATTGATACGATTGGTCGTATCCGCGCTCTGGGCGGCCTCAAAGCCATCGTCATCTCCCACCCGCACTACTACAGCGCTCATGCGCACTGGGCGAATGTGTTCAAGTGCTCAGTGTATCTCGCCCGCGAGGACAAGGAGTGGATCACCATGAGATCGTCTTCGCATGTGTTCCTTGGCGCTGATGGCGACGAGAGCGGTAGCAAGGACGACGCCGCGGCCGCGACCCACGACATCCTCATCTCGGGTCAAAAATCGGGATTCCAGGCCATCCGCCTCGGCGGCCACTTTCCCGGGAGCCTTGTCGGACTCTGCTACCGCCGCTTGTTTGTGGCCGACACCCTCATCACGACACCGGCTGGCGTAGGCAACTGGGAGTTCGACGCGATGGGTTCTCCTCGCTCGCGCCCGCCCGGGATGAACAGCTTCGCATTCATGTGGAGCATCCCCAACATGATTCCGCTCTCGGCAGAGGAGATCGCTCGCATGTGGGAGAGACTCAAGGGACACGAGTTTAGAAGCACTCACGGGGCGTTTGTGGGCCAGGACATTGAAGACTCGGCCGTCAAGTCCAAGGTCCTGTCAAGCATGCAGATCCAGATTTTGCGTATGGGCTGGACTGGCCATGCGTTGCTTGGCGAGTCGGTTTAACCACCTAGGTACCTTACCTACCTACCGGCTCTACCTCTCTGTGTACTTTCCCCAGCTGTCGTTTCGGTCGGAGCTTCGGCTGCCGTTGCCAAGCGTTACGTGAGGGGCAATATCGAGACAACACATGGGACATGCTGGGCACCTTTCCTTTAAAGAGATATCACCCCCCAGATTGATTGGTTGATTTGGGCAATATCTTTTCTCGATGGGTAACTGTATATCGCGCTACCATACAACCTCCGGGACCCTAAAGGTTAGGTTCATCCGAACTCAAAATGTGGTTTTATCAGGGAAACCATTATCCCGGGACCTATGGGAAGTGTTCGGATGGGAAGTGGGAAATCTAACCTTTGTGACCCCGGAATGGTGTACTTATGACATGTCAGCAGGCTGTGAGCCAGGTTATATCTCAGCGTGCAAAGTTCTCGAGATCGTGATCCTATAGGGCGGCATGCGGGGAACTTTCTGGCTTCAAATTATATGCCTCTCTTGGCGCTGGCCTTCTGTGTCGCTTATATGCCGGATTTTGGAGGGGTCCATTGGTCCCGTCAATCCCGAACAGCATTTTGCCGTTTCCCCGGTACTGGGCCGAACTAAAGTCCCCTCGGCGGCTATCAAGATATAACCAGCCCCTCCCTCATGGAGAGAATTCGCCTTCCATGATGAGGCCTCTGTGTAGTCACCAAGCGGGGATCCAGCCGCCCCTACGGTTCGGTCCACACTTGCGAAAATGCATGCAAGCGCCGCGATCATGAGAGTTTCCCTAACTTTGGGTGGGTTGTTGCCGCTCTGCTGGGCCTCCGAGGCCAGGGATCCCTCTGCCGTGAATCTTCTCGAATCGCTGAAGAGCCAGGCCCTCGCAAACTTCAAGCAACCGCAGCTTGGGAGACGATCTGGGACAGATGGCGGCCTACTTGGATGCTCCTACGAGAATACGATCATCAGAAAGGACTGGTGAGCCGACTAGAACTCCTTGCATCCAACTATACTCACCATCAACTAACACCATTAATTTCCGCCACAGGGAAGCCTTGACCAAGGATGAGAGGAGGGAATATACGCGTGCGGTCAACTGCCTCATAAGCAAGCCATCGCAGGCTGACCCGGCCTTTGCTCCTGGGGCTCGGACAAGATACGATGACTTTGTCGCAGTCCATATCAACCACACAGACTCCATCCACATGTCGGTGAGTATGCTCCAGTCGGACGGCAGTCAGGCCCGTATTGGTGAACTAGGTGCTGACTGGAGAACCGTCCGTCTCAGGGATATTTCCTTACTTGGCACAGGTACTTCGTCTGGGCCTACGAAAAGGCTCTGCGGGAAGAGTGTGGCTACAATGGCTACCAGCCAGTAGGCTCCTCGAAAGGAAACCCCGGAAGGAGCCGTGTATATGAATATTGAGCTGATCTGACGACGGTATTAGTACTGGAACTGGTTCACATACACCGACGACCCATACAAGTCCCCTCTTTTCGACGGATCCGATTCCTCTATGAGCGACGATGGCGACTACTTTGAGCATAACGGGACCGTCATCGGCCCCGGCAACATATTCATCCCTTCGGGCAAAGGGGGTGGTTGTGTCACCAACGGGCCTTTTGCCAAGTGGGACTCCCGCTTTCTCAGGTTGCCAGCCACGACAAGCGTTAGGAGGCTGACATAGCACTGACGAGCCAACAGCGCAACCGTCAACATGGGGCCGGTCAGCCCAGCCATGCGCGGGATGTTACCCTCCCCCACCGGGCGCCTTGGCTACAACCCACGATGTCTCCGGCGCGATCTCAGCTCGATTATTCTATCGAAGTACATGACATTCGAGAACCTTCAGAACCTAACCTCGGGAGCCGCCAGCGCAAGCGTCAAGCTCTTCCAGAACGAGCTCGAGGGCCGAGGTAGCGGTGGCTTTCCCGGCATGCACACGGCGGGCCACTTTGCAGTGGGAGGTGATTCGAGCGACCTCTACTCGTCCATCAACGACCCGAACTTCCTTCTTCACCATTCCATGGTCGACCTGGTGTACTGGATCTGGCAGTCGTTCCACATGCGGGATGGGGTCGCGTATGAAATCTCGGGCACCCTCACATCACGCAATGTCCCACCAAGCCGTGACGCCCTCAAGACGGACCCAGTCGACTTGGGCGGCGGGCTCCTCGGGGCCGAGACGAGGCCGATCCCGGACCCACTCGATACGCAAGGCGGCTCACCGTTCTGCTACATGTACGTCTAAAGCAGCGCTTCTTGGATGGGGACATCTAAATGATCCAGCCAGCCACCATCAGCTGGATTTGAAATCCGGGTGGCGCCGTGAAACTTGATGGAGAGTGTGGTCATCAATAAAGACGCCGTTGAAAGCCTTCAATTCCGTGTGGTGACAACGCATCAAAATGCTCTGGGTATGGAATATTTGGTGTGACAGCCAGGTCCAATCACATGAAATCGACGTGCGTTAGTCCTCTGCGAGAGTCGTGTTCCAGACCCCGCCATCAGAGACCAGATCATGCAGGGGGGTGAGACAGTGCGGAATGGTCCCCTGACGAGATAAATACACGGTGAGTAAACACCCCTGCTCGACATGGATTGACGCCAACATATCCAGGGACACGCCGCCAGTTGAAGATGTGTCCCATGAGGGAATCGCCTGCTCAAATCCCTCAAACACGCCCTCGCCGGACGGTCTGGCGATGGCGTCGACCCTGGAAACCGGCCCCTCCACGTCGGGCCTGCAGGTCTTGGCCATCCCCGGCGTCGTCCTGCTCGTCGCCTTCCTGGGCTACAGCTCGCAGTGGCTCTTCAACAGCGCCGCCGACCTGGCCCCCGGTCCGCTCACCACGACCGAGACTGTCGTCTTCAACGTCCTCCTCTTGAATCTCTGGTGGAACTACTACAAGGCCTGCACCGTGAACCCAGGCATCTATGTCCTCCCACCCGCCTCCGACTCCCCCGACTCCTCCGCCGCCGACAAGCCGCCGCCTGCTGCCGAACCGACCGAAGACGGGGAGAAGATGAAGAACCTAAACCAAAAGCAAAAGCAAAACAGCCGACGGGAGGAGCGAGAAAAACAGCTCGAGCAGCTGCAGCGCTGGTGCAAAAAGTGCGTCGCCCCGAAGCCGCCGCGCGCCCACCACTGCCGGCACTGCGGCCGCTGCATCCCCAAGATGGACCACCACTGCCCCTGGACGGGCAACTGCGTCTCGATGCAGACGTTCCCCTACTTCCTCCGCTTCCTCGTCTCGACCAACGCCGCGCTCTGGTACCTGCTGCGCCTCGCCTACCTCCGCTTCCGCGGCCTCTACGACGTCCGCAACCTGCCCGCCTACCTGGGCCCCTCGGCACCGGCCCTGGCCCACCTGACGTGCGTGACCCTCATGACCGCCGGCGTCTCGCTCGCCCTGGGCATCCTGCTCGCCACCACGGCCAAGGCCTGGGTCTTCAACCGCACCATGATCGAGGACTGGGAGGCCGAGCGCCACAAGGCCCTGCTGGCCCGTCAGGGCATCCGCAGCGGCAGGGGCGGCGGAGGGTCGACGTGGTGGGCGACCGACGAAGAAGACGACGACGACGAGACGGACGCGTCGGACGACGGTGGCGACAGTGGCAGCGAGGGCGATGGCGTGCCCACGCGCCGCGTCGAGTTCCCCTACGACGTCGGCGTGTGGCGCAACATGTGCCAGGCCATGGGCACACGCAACCCGCTGGCCTGGTTCCTCCCTTTTTCCGGCGGCCCTGTCGTGTCGAGCACCGGCGGCGGTTACGGCTGGGACTGGGAGGAGAACGGATTCAACCTGCGCAAGGGCATGTGGCCGCCGCCGGACCCGGAGAAGCTGCGGCGGGCGCGCCAGGGCGGCTGGCCCGCGCGCGGCGGCGGCCAGGACGCCACGGCCACGGCCACGTCGTACTCTAGTGTCGAGGACATGAAGGCCGCCTTCAAGGCGAGGCAGGAGCGCGACCTGCTCCGCCGCCGCAAGGGCTGGAGCCAGCAGCCGTCGGGCATCATCGCCGAGCTGGAGGAGCATGAGGGCTTGGAGGTGCTCAACGATGACGACGACGACCCGGAAGACGGCGGGGATGACAGCTACTATGAGCAGGGCATGGATGGCGAGCCCGGCTGGACCAACGCCGACGGTGATCGGCTACGAGACTATGGTGTTGACGAGGATGCCGAGGAGGACGATGATATCCCCATTTCGGAGCTCCTCCGGAGAAGACGAGCCGCTGCCCAGAATACAAACGGTCGATAGTTTTGCCATCCGATAGAAGATAGCGAGAGAAACGGACTTGAATAGCACCACAGTCTTTGCATCTTGACAGCAAATGGTCAAACCCAAAAGGCATCGTGAAATTTATACCACCCACGGAAGGGAACCAACGCGGGGCCTGCTGATCTAAATAAATCTATCTACAATGCATCTCGAACCTTGGAGCCGGCCGGACCGAGCAAACCTAAAAAGACAAAATGGACAAGAAAACAAAGACTGCAAAAAAGTCTCGGGGCTGCTACACCGGCCTCTTCACCAATCATCATCATGGTCCTTCTTGGCCATTGCGTTCTTCCGGGCCAGAAGCGCGTCCGCAAGACTGCCGGCGAGGCTGGGCGTCGGCGTGTTGCTGCGGCTGCCGTCGGAACCGTTCAGGCTCATGCCAGAGTCGCGAGCCTGCAGGTTTGCGGGCTTCTTGCCCGCAGCCGGCCGCTTAGCCGGCGGCAGTGGCTTCTCTCTCCCTGTGCCGTTCTGCGCCGGGGGCGCCGGCGGGGGCGGTCGGGCCGCCACGGGTGGGGGAGCTTGCTTCTGCTCCTCGACATATGCCGCTGGCACCCAAGCCTGCTGCTCTCCCTTCTTGGCGAGCCACCAACCTAAAACAGAAAAAAAAGCTAAATTAGCGAAATCCAAGATACTTTTTGGCGGTTCAAAGCTGCAGAGGCCACCAGAAAAAACCACAGAAGCAAAACCCACCATTGTTCTCCTTTTGCACAACTTCGATCAGTTCTCCCTTCTCGATCGACATCTCGTTCTCCTTCTGTCCAGCAAAGTCGTACAGCACCTTGGCCATGATCTTTGCCTTGGCTGGTGGAGCTGCTGGGGGAGGCGGAGGAGGCGCGCGGACCGCAGAGGTGTTCGACTGGACAGCGCGCACCGGTATGGTGGCCGTGGCTGCCGCCGGCGTGGCCACCGGGTTCGCCTGCGCGCGGGGCTGCGGGACGGGCCGCGAAGACGCCGCCGCCGCTGCCGCAGATGTAGCTGCGGGTCGAGCCTGGGGTGTGCGGTTGGCCGTCATCCTCGATGGGCGTCCGTTCGGCCCACCAGGCTTGATGAGCTTGCCCCGAGTGATGGGTCGCGCCGGCACAGGTTTTCCCTGTGGTGTCGGACGCGAGACCGAGTTTGGAGGCTCGCCCTGTTGCGTGTGCACCGCTCCGCTCTTGTAGAAGTCCACAGGGAGCTGTGAATCCTTCACAACCTTGACCAGCTGCATCTTGCCTGGCTTTTTGGCATACTCGATGGACTCCCCTATCTTAAGGTTGAATCCTCCAGGCATGACCTTCCGCATATGGGTGAACAGCTCCGTCTTGAAGACGCAGTTGAGCAGCGGGTCAGCTTCTTGCGGTGATCCGATTCCAAGCGAGAACCAGTCGTCGCGGCAGGTTGATGCCCCAACAAATCTGATGGCGCCAAGTGGAATCGCCTTTTCCGTCGATATTTGGACTTGGCCGCCAGCCAACATCTGCGCAATAACATAGAACTTGCTGTTGGTGACAATGAGCATCCGAGGGCTCGGCTTGCTCGAGCGACCGAACTTGGCCTCCAGGACCTCGCCTCTGCACGAGAACACGGCCTTCTCGTTGTTCCCCAGCCCTATCGAGTTACGAATGTGAGAGCCTGGGCCCGTCGAGGCGTTGATGCCCAGGTAGTCTCCAAGGAAGCGACGAGAGCCAAGCAGACTGTATCTGCGTCTTTCTTTGCGCCCCTGCAGTACCGCGTGTCCTTGATCTCGCAGCTGTAGGTATTCGGCTCCGGTCCTCTTCTTCCGCCAAAACCTCTGGATTCGAGTGGCAGACTCGGCCCTGTAGGCCAGGTATGCCCTCCACATGCGCTGGATGCGTGTGGCCATGTTGTGCCAGTATCGGTCGCGCATATGCTCCAGGGCGAAGAGCGTCTCGGGCGACTTGATAAAAGCCTTGGTGACACCCATCTGCCACTCCTCCTGCGGGATGCTGGTGTCCTTGAGGATTTGCTTCACAGCAGCCTCATATGAGCCCTGCCATGTGTACTCGCCGGCGTACGAAGTCGCTGGAGACAAGAGGAAGAAGCGGTCGACGAACTTCTCAAAGGACTGGCGGTACGCGAAGCCAGCCCGGCGGATGCGAACGTTTTCCTGCAACCCAAGATACTTGATTTGGTGCAGAACGTTGGGTACGTTGTACTCGGTCGGGGATTTGTTCTCGTTGGGCTTGATTGTCCGGATATACGATGGCTGACACTTCATGAGCGTCTCGACGAGCGCATTGGCCGAGGTTCGGATCCTGTCACCGGCGGTTGGCGGCTGCTTGCGGTTGTCTTGGTCGACCTGGTTGGGGAAGAGCGTGTGCACAAAGTGGTTCTGGCTGTACTGGAACAGGCCGAGCAGGCCCTTCAGCAGCTGGTCCTTGTTCTTATCTGTGATGCCGTCGACGGTATACGCGACGTCACCAGCGTAGTGCTTGATGATGAAGCTGCCCTGGCGCGGCGTCAGATGCGGGTGCGACATGCCATTGACGCTCTGCATGAAGGTGCGATCGCAGGCAGCGGGATCCGCATGCGCCGTCTTTGTGGCATCCTTCATGGCCGATAGGATGCCGGGCGGCCGGATATTTTCGATCAGCTCGCACACAACCTTGTTGTCGAAGTACTTGATAGGGGTCCACTTGATCTGTTCCCGCGCGTACTCCTCCTGCTCCGTCTTCAGGGTGAGCTGGATGAAGATCTGCTGCAGCTTCTCGTTGACGTAGTTGATGCACAGCTGCTCGAAACTGTTCTTCTCGAAAATCTCGAACCCGTAGATGTCCAGGATGCCAATCGTGTTGGTCGTCTGCTGCCGAGCCTTGAGCGACTGGTTTATCCTGTCCACGATCCAATCAAACAGGTTGTTGTAAAGAGCCTTGGCTAGCGCATCGCGGGTGGCCGTGGCCTGCGAAACGTTGGCGGGAGACTCTATGACCTCCCCAAACTTGGGGGTGAGTATCCTGATCGTGATGGCGTTGATCAGCTGCTGGGAGTCCACCTCCATCAGGTAGGCCAAAAAGTCGACCACGGACTGGTCCGAAACCGCCGCGTATCCGTCGTCGCCCTCGCGGAAGACCAGGTTGCCCGTCCACAAGATGGCAGCCAAGATTCGAAAGACATTGTCCTGCTCCTCCTGGGAGAGCCCGATGACTTTCATGGCGTTCAGTGTGTCCTGGTATTCGGCCAGATCGTCTATGCCATCGACATCGAGGCATTTAGACCTGCTGGTGTACAGATACGTCTCAGGCTTTTGGATGCCGAAAATCTGACGGTAGTTGTCCGACGCGCCCTTGGTAAATTGGTAGAAGATGTGGAAGTTGCGCTCGTTTGTGATCTGGCCCACCACCCTTGTCTTTTCTAGCAGGTAGTTGGTGATGTCGGCACCGACGGGCTCGCCCATGCCGTTGAAGTGTATTTGCAGGTACTTTCCGAACCGCGACGAGTTGTTGTTCCGCAGCGTCTTTGCGTTGCCGAAAGACTCCAGCAGGGGGTTGGTAGCCAGCACCATGTCCTTGATCTGCTGAATGTCGCCAGATTCGCCGCCAGACACGTTCGCGATGTACTGCATGATGCGCTTCGCGGCCTCGGTCTTTCCCGCGCCAGACTCGCCCGAGATGATGACGCACTGGTTGTCCTTGTAGGCCTTCATGTTGTAGTAGGCCGACTCGGCGATCGCGAAGACGTGAGGCGGCATCTCGAGGCGGTTCTTGCCCTTGTAGCTGTCGAGCACCTGGTCTGTGTAGATTCCGAGGTCCCTGAACGGATTGACCGATACCAGCACATGGCCGATATATGTGTAGATCTCCCTACCCTCGAATCGCTTCTTCAGGTTCTCGTTGATGGCCTCGTTGGAGACCTTGCTCAGCAGCGTGAGATCCGAGACGCCAATCTCCTTTTTCTTGCCCGTGTCGAACGTTGCCTTCTTGGGCTTGCCATCCGCGCCTGAGCCGCCGCCAGCTGCAGCGCGCTCCTGCCTGGCGGCCTTGTCCTTCCCTCGCCGTGTGATCGCCTTGGAGCGCGAGTGGGCATGTCAGCAAGGGCGACAGCGTCCGGAGCGATTGGAGCTCGCAGAGTAGGACTCACCATGGCGGGTTTCCCTCGGGTTGCGGTCGCGGCTACAACAGCAATGTCGGACGAGGATGACAGAGCTTCTTCGGGCGGGGATGGCTGACTTGGGCGTCCTTGGCCTACTGCTCTCGCTGCAGTCACTGGAATGATGCTGATGAGCGGCAAGTCGATGGCGATGTCGACAGTGGTTTTCGAGTGTTTGCGCGAAGGTGTGTGGCCAGCCTCTGACAGCCCTGCGTGGTGATTAGACTGTTGGTCGGTGAGAGAGGTGGCTTCGTCTCGTCACTTACGAAACGTCCAACTTTCGCCGGTGCCTGACTGGCGCCGGGATAGATGAAGCAAGGGCCTCGCGCGAGCCCCTGCCAGTGACGAATTGCCCCACCAAGCGGCCTCTGCCCGCTGCGTGTGCTGACTGCGCCTCACGGACACCAAACGGCTACGCCACAGCCCGACATCGCACCCAAGCAGTGGTTGGTGGTCCGTGTCGCACAGCCACATTGTAGACGCCGTGATTCCACAGGGCCGCGTAAGGAGGTGGCTAGGGCCGAGTGGGCCGCATCCAAGCCAGGTAATCTCCAGCTCCGGTACCCGTATCCGTCTTTATCGGCCTGATGTTGATGCCGGGCATGCGCCGACTCCGGCCCGTTCCGCATTGTCGAGACTTTGGTCGCGGCTCTATAAACAGCTGTCGATGTTTCATTATTCCTTCTGATTTACATGCCTGTGTATCCACCCTGCTCGGCATGTATGCCATATAGAATAGCTCTTGGTCCCGACATGATTGGGAGTAAACTCCTACTTCCGGTATAACAACCTTTAATAAACCCGGGCAAAAAGGTCTCTTCGAGATACTGGCGGACCTTTTTTCTGATTTAGTCAGGTACTCACGAGTGTCTACGAGTTTACACACGGTCTAACCTTTCTCGTTTACCCTCGAGTATTTATGAAAAGAGGCAAGAAAAGAAAGAAAAAGAATGGACTCGTATACACGACATGCAGCACGCCTCCAATATTCTAATCATATCAGTCTATCCACAACGCATATCTCCACACGCATCTATACTTCGTTCTCGAATTCGTGATGTGAAGGAATCATTCGGGCGTTCGGTACCTCAAGACTGTTCTTGCAGGTTCGGTCGGGGAGAAAACACAAACGAGCGCCGGCATGAGCTGGCAGATGATAGAACAGGACGTTGTCATACCAGGGTACGGATCTCCAGAGCAGCATATCTAGCCCAGCGAGACGTGCGGCTGCCAAAACTTCCTGACGCCTATGATGAGTGTTGGCTCGCCCTGCACAAACAACAGACTTGACATGCTTTTCCCATGATCTGGCACTCAAATCATCGCCAGGAAAGACAAGGAAGCCAGGCGGAGGTGTCGATTCGCCAGAAAGCAGCCAGTGAACTCTGCTACGGGCAGCAGAGCCGGGCAGCTGGGCCTTTCGCGACGAACTTCCCAGTTTAGAACCCCGGCCGCCCGTCGTCAAGACCTGCGCCGCCCTTGTTCCTGGAACGACGCCTCCTTCATAGGGTGGTAGCTGGGCGCGTCTCGCAGCTCGATATTCATTTACGGGTTAGGTTGGGGGCGAGCTGACCAGGCAGGCGGCGAATAGCGATCGAAGGGAGCCATCAAGCTTCAAAACCGTTATCGGTCGCGCTCAAGAGGGGCCGCGACAGGAAAGCTCTGCTTGATAGCTTGGCGCAGAGTGCGGAGTAAGAAATGTGACGAGCCCATGGCCAATCACTCCTCCGATGGTGAGACGCACCATCGTTTAACCTTAACACCCTCGCTCGGTTGTAGGGTTGAAGACCTGGTACACGATGTACCGCCGCTTTCCAGGCGGTGTAGCGGCAGCGCGGAGGCGGGGCGTACCCCAGACGGCATTCTGAACTCAGGGGCGGGATTCTTTCACTTTCCCATGATGGGGGGCTGAAAATGCACACGGCTGAGACAAGACCTGCTGGCGTCGGCTGCCGCTGGCGATCATGCGATGCAGGCGGCTTGCGGGCAGCTGAGAGAAAAAGGAGAAAAACAACAAAAAAAAAATCCCCGGAGTTGCAGCATGCGAAACCACGCCAGCCGTAGCGCATTCTCTAGTGGGAATATTGTATCCAAAGCCGCACCAAGTGTTTCGCCACGGCTGTTTCACAAAGGGAAAATCCCTAGTCGGGTCCTTTTGCTGCGACCTCAATCTTATGGAGAGGGCGTCAATCCCCTTCGTCAGGAGAGGCAGCTCCACACAGTATTTTGTTACATGGTTTGAACCAGACCGGCCACCAGATGGGATTCTTGAAACCAGGATGCGATTTAAAGGGGGGAAAAGATGGGATTCTAACATTTGCGCACTCGGGCACGGACTGGGCGGTAGGGATCGGCCGCCTCGATCCCGTGCCCACGGATTCGAAAGATTTCTTGCTCATCCTAAACAAGTCTGATCTGTATCAGGGCGACATGACCAAATCTTCCAGCTCGTCGGGATAAAAACCTTCCTTTTCCTTCCAATAACGACGCGACGGGTGCTGCAAGGCATAGAGGCATAGAGGCATATGCGGGTATGTTTTAGCCCACTATCACGCTATCCCCGATCAGGGTAGACTTGTATCCCATGTATGTAGAAGAAAGGTGCTTTGCTATCCAGCACATATCAAAAGTGTCGACCTTCCCTGTTCCGAGCCCCGGGCCCGTTAGCATGGCTACCTTGCTAGCACGCAACCTGCCCGTGGGCCGATATTTATGCCCGTTGCCCGCATAGAGAGAAGATCGCAGCAACAGCCAAGCGTAAGACGTGGACATTGGATGATCGGAGGCGGTTTATCTGGTTTCGTCCAACTTTACCGATGCCATCCCTACCAACCCGGATTGCCTGCCCCGAAACGATTACATATATAAATATGTATGTGGCTGTATAGGATGCGTTTTCTTTCGTGTCTCGCTGGGCAGGCTATCATGGGAACGGCGGCCACCAGCCTGTGCTGGATGTGGGATGGCGGAATGCCCACGGGTCGTTTGCGTATGTTCTGCAGTCCGGGTGGGAAGACGCTGCATTGGCAGACAGCTGACTGCATGGGGCCTCGGTTTGTGGTGGCCCTTGTGGGACACCGTTTTATGTTACCGCGTGGCTCTTCGTTTGTTTCTTTTCCCGGCCAAGGTGTTGGGCACTTCGGAGGAGCCGCGTGGGGATTGGCAGATTGCAACGCAGCCTTGGAGAAATTAAAGTTGCGGAGCCGCCGTCCAACAAAGCTTCCAAGCAGGGGCACCGACGCTCCTCCCTCCTCGGCTGCCGCGCCGCTGGCGATGGGTTGCCGCCAAGGCTCGATTCTCAGCAATCGACGATTCATAGCCTTATAACATATACGCGTAAAATCCGATATGGTTGGCTTCGCGGCATTGGAGAGACGCAAAGATCGACCAAACAGGCTGGGTCGCTCGTTCGCAATCGCCGTAGGGGGCGACGTTGCTGTATTCGAACATGCAGCGAAACGCTTTTACGAGCATGGGTGAGATAGATGGCGGCAGGGAAGCCGAAATGCTTTTGCTGTCTGACCACAATTGACCTGACCTCACCGGCCCGGCTATGGCGAGTTTCCGACCATCGTTTGAGCCAAGGGAGCCTTGTTCGAGACCGACTTCCTAGGCGAGCCTCGGGCGGTGGGGAGAGAGCCACTTATTGCTTGATATGGGTGCTACAGTTTGCCGTCGAGCCCCCAGCCGGATAGAGATAACCTGAGACTCGCAGGAGCAGCGGTGGGCCAGGGTGGCTGGCACAAGCCCACGCCTCGGCCACGGTGAGAGGCTGCGAGCTGATGACCCATGGGCTTGGGTCGCCCGTCTGCAGCCGCCGTGCAGCCAAGCAAGCGCCCAAGGACATTCGATTTCGATTCCTTCTCGGAATGAAACCAAATCAATCAAGAGGACCAGGGCCCGGCAGAACAAGAAGATTGGGAAAAAGGCTTCGCGGGTGGGTTACAGTGACACTAGCAAACCCACCATTCACCGTCGATTCGATCCTGCGAGGGTGCCATGCCCATTTGAGCTAATGCACGCGATGTGTCTGGTCGGGTCGTTGGTGACAGCTGCGCACGCTAATAAGCGCCCACCGTCGACGGCCACCCTATTCTTAGCTGTGGTTTGTGTGCCGCATATCAATGTCACTGCGGGACGGATGTAGGCGGACCCGGCTCCTGTCCAATGATCTGGGTCGCAGTGGTGATTGGTGGGCCTGGTCGCTGAGGGCAGGCGGCGGCTCTGTGCAGAAAAGCGGCGAGGGTCCCCCCAATTGATTGAATACGTGAACCGAATCATTTGATTTGATATTTTTTTGCGTGTCGATAACCCCAGGTTTCGGCACAAAGCTACCACTACCTTCCGCCTCTTACGTGTACCCATATTTTACTGCGAACGGCAGGCCAGAGAACACGCACACGACGGAACGTCTACACGCTCTCCTTCGTCCCTTCTATCCCATGGCCCGCAGTCGATGACAGGAAACGATCTGGGACTCCATCGGGCCTATTTGCCATCGCGGTCTGGGTCGCCGGTTTAAGCATCTTTCAGCCCCCTGTCGCAGCCGAAACACCAGCGGAGCGGCCAAAGGCCCCTCATCAAAGCGCCTCAGACACGACTCGTCTCAACTGCAACTAAGGTGTCGGCCTGGATCGGACCAGCCCCTGACACAGGCCCACTGCCGGTGCGAAACTGCTTCCAGCGTCTGATCAACCTTTTCGCCAAGAGGGCGAAATCCCTGACGCCTGCAGGCCTCGAGAGAAGCCTTCGTCGCTTGACCCTGTGGTCCACCCACGCACCTTGCCCAGGAACCGAACCACACCCCTATCCCGTGTGACTCGCGTGAGGAAACGACGAAGAGGGAAGAGCGGGAGAAAAATAGGCTAGCAAAAATAGCGGGCAGCCGGCCGCCAGCCAGCAGCCTCCTCCTCCTCCCTCGCCCAACGGCAGCAAGCCTTGTCCGGCCAGCGCCTGTGGACCCCCTGGTCGTCAACCATAGCACACCACACACACAAGCACGTACGCTGCTATTAGACTGCCAGTACGAACCCGGCGTGGAAAGGCTAGTTGGGATTTGGAGGTTTCATGGTCGGCTGACACCCGAACTGGGTTGCACGGTGCTCAACTGTCCCGATTCCTCATCACTCGCCCTCTCCACCATCAGCACCCCCTGCCTGCCTGTCTGCCGCCCTGCCTCGTTCGGCTCACAGGCCACACCCCTGTCTCTGCTTTTGCTTTTATGATCTTTCTGCCCACCCTCCCCTCGCTGCGGCTCCCAGACCTCTTTCCTCTCTTCCCGTTGTTGTGGTTGTTTCCTGAGCCCCCAGGTCCCCCCAACCCTTCCTTTCCATTCCCTTCGCTGCTGGCTCAGATCGCTCTTTATATTACTGGAGTCGACTTCTCCAAACTTTTATTCGGTTTCCTTTTTCCTTCCCCGCCACCGCCGTCGCTTGCTTGTTTGGTTTTACGTGCCGGAAACACCTACCCACATTGTAATAGCGGAGGACAGGAGTAAGAGACGGGGAGTTTGCTTGGACATTGAGAGGAGAACACTGGACTTGGAACGGCGAGATCTTGCCCGCGCGCGCACCACCGACGACGACTGAATCCGATCCGCTCTTTACCGAATTCCGCCGACGCCATTGTCGCTCCCTGCTCACGACCGGCCGACCGCCCCCGGGCTCCTCGGTCGCTAGAGACGTCTGCACTGTCGCAGGTCGACACCTAATACGACTGGTCCGGATAGACAAGAGGGGGAACCGCCGCAAACATGGGCGAGTTCGCAAGCACACTGGGGAAGCAGTTCACCCCACAGAAGCTCGCCTTCAACATCCTCTTCTGGGGTTTTCACTGGGCCATCTTCGCATATGGATGGTAAGGAAAGGGGAACCTCTGATGCTCCGATGTTTAGCTCTGGCCGACTGGCTAACCCAACGTCCTCACGATCCAGGTACAAGCAGTTCTCAGACCCCCGCCTGGCGGGTCTGAACACCCTCACCTTCTCGGTGTGGATTTCTCGAGGTGCCGGCCTGGTACTCTCTGTCGATGGCATGGTCATTTTGCTCCCAGTGTGCAGGACGATCATGAGGTGGATCCGACCCAAGGTTAGGTTTATTCCTTTCGACGAGAACATCTGGTTCCATCGTCAGGTCGCCTACTCCATGCTTCTTTTCTCCATCATCCACACCGCCGGTCACTACGTCAAGTAAGTTTTTCGCTTGTGGGGGAAGTCCTCGTGTATCAGGGAGTGAAGAGTCCGTAAGAATACTGACACCCCAAACCCTCTCAGCTTCTTTAATGTCGAGAAGAACCAGGTCCGCCCTCAGACTGCGCTCCAGATCCATTACACGCAGCCTGGTGGTGTTACTGGGCACATGATGCTGCTGTGCATGCTGCTCATGTACACGACGGCTCACGCTCGCATCCGCCAGCAATCGTTCGAGACCTTCTGGTACACCCACCACCTTTTCATCCCATTCTTCCTGGGTTTGTACACGCACACCGTTGGCTGCTTCGTGCGCGACACTGTCGAGCCCGTCTCTCCCTTTGCGGGTGACGCCTTCTGGGAACACTGCATTGGATACGAGGGTTGGCGTTGGGAGCTCTGGACGGGTGGTTTCTACCTTATTGAGCGCCTGTATCGCGAGATCCGTGCCCGTCGTGAGACCAAGATCACTCGTGTCGTCCGCCACCCGTACGGTAAGTTTTTTTTTTTTTTTTTTTTTTTTTTTTTTTTTTTTTTTTTTTTTTTTCTCTCTCTCTCTCTCTCTCTCTCTCTCTCTCTCTCTCTCTCTCTCTCTCTCTTCAGAAGCGATCGACCACTTCCGGTTGCCCCTTTGTGCCATGATTGCTGACGTTTCGTCTTGAAAACAGATGTCGTCGAGATCCAGTTCTCGAAGCCGTCTTTTCGCTACAAGGCTGGCCAGTGGCTCTTCCTTCAGGTCCCTTCGGTTTCCAAGTACCAATGGCATCCCTTCACCATCACTTCCTGCCCGTACGATCCCTACGTCTCCGTCCACGTCAGACAGGTCGGCGACTTCACCAAGGCTCTGGGTGACGCTACCGGCGCCGGATCTGCGCAGGCCAAGCTGTACGAAGGTGTGGACCCGATGGGCATGTACGAAGTCGCCCTCCAGAACGGTCAGCAGATGCCTTTCCTCCGCATCGATGGTCCCTACGGTGCCCCGGCCGAGGATGTGTTCGAGAATGAAATCGCCGTCCTGGTCGGTACCGGTATTGGTGTTACGCCTTGGGCCTCTATCCTGAAGAACATCTGGCATTTGCGCAACGGCCCGAACCCGCCGACCCGCCTCCGCCGTGTCGAGTTCTTCTGGATCTGCAAGGACACCAGCTCCTTTGAATGGTTCCAGACCTTGCTCTCGTCTCTCGAGCAGCAGTCGTCCGAGGCTGCTCGTCTGCCCGGCGGCAACGGCATCGAGTTCCTGAAGATCCACACCTACCTGACCCAGAAGCTCGACATGGACACGACGCAGAACATTGTGCTCAACTCGGTCGGCGCCTCGCTGGATCCTCTGACTGAGCTCAAGGCTCGCACCAACTTCGGTCGTCCCAACTTCCCTAGGCTATTTGCCTCGCTCCGTGACGGTATCCTCGACAGGAGCTACCTCACTGGGCTGGAGGGCAGCATGAAGACCACGGTCGGAGTTTACTTCTGCGGTCCCACAGCAGCCGGTATGTATCTTCACCAATCACCCCCATAGACCAATCCGTTGTCTCTGCTCAGCCTACTGACTGTCTTCTCCTCCTCTAGCTCGCGACATCAAGAAGGCCTGCGACTCCGCCAAGGTGCGGGAAGTGGATTTCCGCTTCTGGAAGGAGCACTTCTAGACGTTGGCGTCTTGCAACCCGCTCTCTTATTATTATTTTTTTTGGCAATCTAAAAACAAGAAATACACGCGCTTGCATTTTTGGAAAAGCAATGTCCTCAATATATCTGTTGTGGTCATGTCACCAAAGCCCACCTATACTCCAAAGTTCGTGACCGGCAGAAAAGCGATGGTGACGGAATGGCTCACACCTAAGAAGAGGATACAGCGAATGGGAATGTTTGGAGAGAACCCTTTACTTTTTGCTTTATGCATTTAAGCAGATCTTTTTTTTTTTTTTCACACAGCCTGCATGTTTCGATCTGGCTTCCTTTGCCCGCCGTCATGTCCCTTTTGCACGGGAATGCCTTCGTTCTTACTTCTTCCTTCTCCAACCTAGCAGCTGCACCGCAATGCCCCGTACCGAAACCCCAAGAGAACAACCACGGCGGAAGTCGTCAGCACCCCGGAATCTATCCCGTTTATCCAACTTGCCTCTTACCTCTTCTTTATTCTATTTTCTCCCATGGCACTTTGAACCATGGAAGTCCATAACTTTTTGACATATATACCAACCTCGATGTCCGGCGCATCTTTCTTCTCTGTTCACTATCACAGGTTCTAAAACTACCATTTTCATTATGCAAATACGAGCTGATGTATATATATATTTTGTACTGTACTTGTCAAGGCAGTGGGTCCATTTGATCTCATCATTTGATTCTTGGTGATGGTTGGGTTGCTTCGTCTCGTTGATGGTCTGATTTGAAACGGACGAACCGATGCCCTGTGTACGAATAAAGTGCAGAGCCTCCTCGTGCTACTTTAAAACGACTTTTCTTATTGCTATTTTCCCCTGCTCCTTCCCCGTTCTGGTTTTCTCATCTAAACGCAACACACAACGCCCAAAATCTTTAAGCAAGGCGGTAAAATAAATCCCAACAAAACAGTCTAACCCTGCTAGGGCATCCGAGGCACTTTCTCTCTCCATCGGACATCGTTGTGCCGTCCAGCCGTTCCCTCCCTGCGGTAATATGCTCCTCCCAAACACCAGGCGTTCCAAAGTTTGCAGGGCCCGCTCTTCTTTCCACGGGCAGGGCGAAACCCTGCTCCCCCGAATAAAAAAAAAAAGCCGTTTCTTCCCGTCGGGCTTGTCCCCTGCCTGAAATCCTACCTAGGTACCACCTAGTCCAGTTCCCAAAACCCGCACATTGTGCAGCATGCAAAGGGCACGCACTCCCTCCCTCCCTCCCGTCTTTGCCTGCCGCGCCGCCCATCCGAACATTTTGTGCTGCGTTGTAACGGCTCGCCCGTTACGAACTGTTCCCGCGCGCCCGCGGTGGCAGCTCGGTTCGTCCCTCATGACCGCGCGGCGACGTAAAGATCAAACTATGGGACCCACGGGCCAATGAGTCGGAAAAAAAGGAGCAAAAAAAAAAAAAAAAAAAAAAAAAGACATGGCATTCTTTTTAGTCGTTGAGTTTGATTTGATGCTGAGGGCGATGCTCTCGTGACCAATGGCTTCCTGCCTCAGTGCCACCGTCGTGGGAAACCCATCCCGAGCACCTGGCTGAGCCTCGTTCTGCGTTACAACCTTGTCGACCTAAAAAGGCCAGTCTCGTGGAACCCTACCACAGCAAGGGTCTCAGTGCGCCTGCTCTGCTTTGTCGCCGTCGTTTCTCACTTCCCATGACGTGCGCGGTTCGCCCAAGCAGGGGGTGGACGCGGCGGCGGGCGATGTTCTTGCCTTCGCAGGGACCCCATCTTACCCACGTCCATCAGGCCATTTGTTTCGTTTGACAGCTCGAAATCGAACCACCTTCCCCACCGATCGCCATACAACCCCTTTGTTTTGTTGCGCTCCATCTTCCTTTTTATTGTTTTTTTTTTTTTTTTTTTCTTTTTTTTTCGTCTTCCCTTTGGTCTTCGCTTAAGCCTTATCCCCAGAACCTGCTTACCCCAGAAAAAAGGAACATGGAAAAATCAGGTGCTTTTGGGGGGCGGATGCTACGTCGTCCGAGATTAGGTGCCTCTCTCGTTTGGACCGAACGACGGCGGAGGACCGGGCAGAGGCTTCTTGGCGATCCATCTAGGATAGGTCATCACAGATCCGTTTTGCTTCTCCTGCATATTACCCCATCTTGCTGGGTTCGCTTTTCTTCAAGCCGCATTTGCTACCCCTGGTACTTGTGAGCATGCCTGTGTATGCAATTCCCCGGGGGGGCTTCCGTAACCATAGACGACGTCCGAGCTGGAATGCTTCTTGCTTTCAAGCTTATCCGGGTCGCTCCCTGCAGGGGGACCTAGACCCTGGGACGCCGGAAACGTGCGAAAAATGGAAGTTCATGTGCTGTGCCTCTTTTTGGTACCAAAGCTTGTAAACGAGAGCATGGGGAGCACCTGTGCGAGCAGGGAGATAAGGTTTGGTCTGGAGCACATAGGTGTCAGTACCCCATATCTATTTGTACATACCCCTCGCCTTGAGCACATTCAAGCGTCGCAGCTCGCACGGCAATGCGGTGTGGCATGACCCCGACCGTCCCGACCAAGGCTTGCTGGCATATCTAGGACGGTTGTGGGTTGGGAAAATATCACGCCACATGTGGTCCGGGAGCACCGGTTCTGGTTCATGTCCGACTTTGTTGTCCGGACTACACCAGCTTGTCAAGCTGCCCTGCTTCCGTCCCCGCTCTCGGATCTCGGGACGTGTTGCTGACTGGAAAGACATGCCCATGGAGCCTGGTGGCCTCGGCGTAATTAGAGGCATCTCCGCTCGCTAGGAGGTGTGGGGTGACAAGTATCCATCCATTAAGCCGAGGCGAGCTCGGCGACGGAGGCGAGTTGGCTTTGTTCCATCGTTGGGGCATTTACTAAGGGTTTCTTGGATATATCGTGTTCTCGCTTTCATGGGCCGGAAATCCATTTGGGTTGTTGTCTACCACCGGGTAGTGCCGAATGGCGACGAGGAGAGCCATCATTGCTTTGGGCACGACCTTATGTCCTGTGAAATTGGGATTCAGAGAGGACACAAGCTGTGGGGATCCAACAATATCTTGCAACGAATATAGCTGCTTGGGAATTCACGTATCACCGTCGTTTATGCTCCAGAGTACTACGTTTCCGTCATTATCATCTAGTTGGCCTGGGTGTATATTCTCTTTGATACGGGAGTATCACTTTCCACCACTCGTATGGTTAAATATTGCATCATCGCAATGCTGTGACTTGTTGATGAGAGCTTGGGAGATGAAAGTCAACAGGAGATATTCAAAATCATGTAGATCGCGTGGGCGGGTGAACGCGCCCTACGACCCCACGCGTCCGGGGCCTCCGGGACTTCGGAGATCACGAATCCCTGCACGGCCTCCGGCACCCGGCGTGGCGGCGTTCCTGGAAACCTGTGCGAATTGAATAATGGCAGGTTTTGGTGGCAATCATTCCTGACTAGGCAGACTACAGTCTCCTCCAGAAAACGGCCGATGGAAGAGAGATCGTGAATCGTTTTCGAAAACGATCAAGATTTGTCGGTGTGACATGCTGATAAAGGCTTGCTCCAGCGGGCAGCCTTGGTCGCACGAAGCACCGGCGATCGGCGCAGGCACTGCACGCAGCCGGGCCAAGCGACAACCCCCGCACCACACCGCGCATTTCTAAGCTGCAAGCCCGCCCGGAGGTCCACCCGCAAATCCCAGCGCTTTTCGGACTCGGCCGAGAGCGTCAAGATTTCGATCACAGGGTCCGAAAGTGACTTGACAGGCATTTCTGGGCGTTCTGGCGTTCGGGTTACTCAGATTCCTCAGGTACCATAGAATGACGGTGTGTTGGTTCTGGATTTTTTTATAGTCCGGGCAGTCGGTGCCAATTGAGTGAGAAAAAAAGGGCAGAATTGGAGAAAGCCTGCAGCTCGTGGCATCCGTTCGAATCAGCGACTCGCATATCGACAGCATCCAGAACCAACCAAGCAACCTAGAAGAAACGTCAATACCGGCAGTCATCATGGTGTTCGCATGGTACGTCGAAGCCCGGACTGAGGAACATGGCGTCCAGTCTTTTCGCGCTGACAACCGCCGCCCTGTAGGTACCAGGCCAGGCTCGCGGCGCGGCCGCTGCTCACCCAGAGCATAACGACGGCGGTGCTCTTCGCCACGGGCGACATCACGGCGCAGCAGCTGGTCGAGAAGAGGGGCGTTGAGAAGCATGATCTGACCCGGACCGGCCGCATGTTTCTCTACGGCGGAGGTGAGGGCCAGCCAGCTTTTTTTTTTTTCTACTTGTTCTCGTGAGGCTGACATGAACAAAAAAAAAAAAGCCGTCTTCGGTCCCGCGGCCACCACATGGTTCAAGATTCTCCAGCAGCGCGTGAACCTCAAGAGCGCCAACGCCACCATCGCGGCCCGCGTCGTCGTCGACCAGGGCCTGTTCGCCCCGACCTTCATCGGCATCTTCCTGAGCAGCATGGCCGTGCTCGAGGGCGGCAGCCCCAAGGAGAAGCTCCAGAAGAACTACTTCAACGCCCTGACTGCAAACTACATGCTCTGGCCCTTTGTCCAGATGGTCAAGTGAGATGTTTTCCTTCTCGATTTCCTGTTACGGTCACTCTCTCCAGGATTGGGTAAAAGCTGACGACTGGGAATCCCGGCTCACAACGCAGCTTCAAGTTCGTGCCGCTGCATCACCGCGTGCTGTTCGTCAACGTCATCTCCATCGGCTGGAACTGTTACCTGAGCTTCCTCAACAGCGGCGGCTCGGCTGCCAAGGCGGTCGAGGGCGAGGAGAAGCCCGAGACGAAGCCTGTTCAGAGGATCTGATCTGCCAAGAGGCAGGAGAATGGTGGTTGGGAAACGGTGAATTCCCGGCCAACTTCTCCCCTTCTGTTGATTGGGCCAGCAGGGTCATTCAGATAGACTCTTATTTGTTTCATGATGGAGTTTCTGGCGTTTTTGGTTCTGGTTATATCTGTCTCCTTCGCACAGATCGATGGTGCAAGGACAGATATGCATATTTCATAGAATCTGGTTAGTCACGATAAAGGAATTTGGGCTGCTTTACCCGCCTGCTCTGCGAGGTGTGGCCGTTTCTGGTGCATATGTGTCATGGGCCATCATCGTGCTTGATATTTGTTTTCCCAACAGGTCGGTTGTGGCCAGTCTAATCACATCTTAGAATCGTATGCTCTAAATTTTCATCATCTCATAGGTGCCCGCTGTCCGTGACCGCTTTCGCAAACAAACTGGTCCTTCCAGCAGCACCATCGCCTGTTTTTGGCGGTCTTGATTCAAATAGCTCATATGAGACCGAATTACAGGGCCTCAATGTTCAGCAGAGCCGGGGCCGTGATGGACTTTCCATTGAGAGCTTCGAGACCCTCCCCACCCTGTTTGATTGCGGAGCCGGTTAATATAAATGGTCAGTGGCATGGAAAACACAGTGATGGGCATATCCGACTTACGTAGCTGATGAGGGGCGATACCTCAATGCCGGCATCGGGGTCCTCGCTGGTCACAGTGGCGCCGGCGGCCTGGATCCACTTCTTACCCTGCTGCATGATGTCGCGCTTGCTCGTGTCCGGGTCGTCCTCGCCCGTGCCGCGGGCGTTCTTGAGGGGCGAGAACTCGTCCTCGCGGCGGACCTCCATGCAGGCAAACTTTGCCAGCTCCAGCATGGGGAACACGTCAAAGACGAACTGCTCGAGCTTGATGCCGTTGGGCTTGGCTGGCTTGACGGCCTCGCCGCTGGCCAGGTCCACGTGCGGGATCTTCTTGCGCGCCACGTGGTGCGGCAGCTTGCTGGCCCACAGCGGGATCGACTCGAGGAAGCGGAAGCTGTAGTAGTGGTTGACGATGTTGGCGGCGCGGAACTTGAGCACGCCCGCGCCCAGCTTGGGGTCCGTCGCCTCGGCCGTCTCCTTGTCGATCTCGCTGTACTCGACCACGTCGGGCTTGCCGTTCTTGAGCAGGATCAGGCCGACCGACTCGGTCGCGTTGCGCTTGCGCACCACCTTAGTCGCAATGTCGACGTCCTTGGACGCCGCGAACCCGATGAAGACGGGGTCCGCCACTTTGACCAGGCAGTTGTCCACGCAGTAGGCGTGGATGTGTGCCACGCCCCGCTTGCGCATGTCGTCGAGAACGCCCGACACGACGAGGGCCTGGTAGATGCCGCCGTTGCCGTCCGGTGCCACGGCAACGCGGCCCTTGTCCTCGAGGATGATCTTGCCATCGTTGGAGATGCAGGGCAGGACGCCCTGCTCGAAGAACATGACGTCGGCCTTGTCCAGCCCAAAGTGTTTGTTCTGCTCGAAGAAGTCCTCGGTCGGCTTGCGGGTCGGGCCCGAGGTCATGACGTACCACGGAACCACCACCTTGCTGCCGCCGGCCTTGCTGGCCGCTAGCTCCTGGACCTTGCGGATGCGCTCCGCCTGGATCTGGAAGAGGGACTTGGTCGAGGGCAGACCAATGTCGTAGCAGCCCTTGGGAGCGGAGCTGCCCAGACGGGTGCCCTGGCCGCCAGCCATGAGAACGACCGCAACCTTGTTCTGGGCGATCAGGTCCAAGCCCGAAGCGTACCAGGCGTCGACATCGGCCGCGGCAGATTCGAGGATGCTTGCCGTGGCGGACTCGGGCAAGGGCTCGAGGACGGGTGCCTTGCTGGCGTCGTCGGTCTGGGGCGGGTTTAGGGCGCGGTCGGTGATCTTGTTGATGTGGTCCGGATCGATCTGGGAGAGCTGCTGGAAGAGGGCGGCCTTCTCGTCGGCGCTGAGAGAGTCGTAGAAAGTGAAGACCTGGGCTTGGCCGGCCTTGGTGTACTTCTCGCGCAGCTGACCCAGCGCCTCGTCGGATGGCAGGGTAGCTTTGGCGGTGCCGCCTAGACCGAGAGCCTGCTTGACTGAGTCCATTGTGGCGGTTGTCGTAGCTTCGTGGGAGTGTATTTACTTGGTGTTGAGCGAGGTCAGCAGGGCGTCGAGCTTTCGGCAGAAGAGGAGCGTTTGGGGGCGGGAAAGAGAGTCTAAAATGGGAAGGACCAGGAGCAACACTGCTCGAGACTTACCTCCTCTTTTAAGTAATATCACGGAGGTCTGCTCCCTGCTAGCAGTGCTGCTTGGCTGGCGGCCGAGACCAAGCTGATGAACGAATCCATCAGGCACGTCTAGGACTGGACACCGCAGCCCGCATATGTGGTGGAGGGGCAGCTCAGCTCAAGCTGCATTGGAGCTCAGGGCAGCCCCCACTGACGTCGGCAGTGGGGCCCCGCAGCGCCACCCCCTATTGGATTGGGTTCGACGGCGTGGCGGGTTCTTGCAGCAGGATTGGGCAGGAGGGCGTGAATACGAGAATCAATTCCGAAGATCGAAGACCCGACGTCGGTGCGGAATAGAGGGATAAAGGCGTCCGAATCTTATAGACCAGGGATCATAATCTGAAAGCAGAAGAAGTCGACGGATGCGTGACATCGCCGTTTTCCTGCGATCATGTCACGTGTTCATCTCATCAAAAAGATGACCCGACGCGTGGGCTTCGAAATGCCCGGAGTGGCGTTGGTGCCTAGCGCTGCCTGGGCGCCAATCAATCTAGGCAGGCGGCTTAGACACTGAACAGGGTCTGAAGAGAGCAGCTCCGACGGCTGGAGTGGCAAGGGAGCTGGAATAAAATGCAGCCGAGGAGGCCGCTCGGTGGTACAAAATTCGAAAGATTTTCCCGCGCCAGCGGAAAGGTTCTTGGTACATCCTATCGCCAAGTCCGCTTCAGCATTTTCTTAGCACGCCAAGCCGATCTCAACCCAAAAGAATGGCTGCAGAACCGGAGCAAGAGCCCCTCCCCACATCGCCCAGCCGCAGTCCGAGCTTCAAAGGCCGCCTGAAGCTTGATGATTTTGAATACAGAGACGGCAAACAACCCACCCGCCGAAGCGCGCGACTGCGGACGCCGAATGGGACACGGACAGCAGCCAGCGCTGATGGCCATGAGCCGACAGCGGCCTCGGCCCCACTCGATAGCCCTTCCGCCGCAGGTCCGAGCAGGCGGAAACGCGGGAGGACAGACGATGCAGCAGGGGATGATGGCAGCGAGAGCAAAGACAATAAGCAACTGGCGCCCATATTTCTAAAGGGGGCGGCCCGAGACCTGGCCATCATATCGAAGCGACAAAAGACGCGCGCGGCAGCCCCCTCCGACGGTGGCAAGAAGAACGGGAGCGGCTACGCACCGCCATCGACCTACGCCCACCTCTCGGGGGTCCAGGACGCGCTGGGGCCGGGCCTGCTGGTCATGTTCGTCGGGCTCAACCCGGGCGTGCAGACGGCGAGGACGGGCCACGCCTACGCGCACCCGACCAACCTGTTCTGGCGCCTGATGCACACGTCGGGCATGACGACGCGCCTGTGCGCCGCGCGCGAGCACCTCGACATGCCGCGCCTCTTCCAGCTGGGCCTGACCAACATCGTCGCCCGCCCCAGCCGCAATGGCGCCGAGCTGGCCCTCCGCGAGCTCGACGCCGGCGTCGCCGTGCTCGAGGCCAAGGCCCGCCGTTGGCGGCCCGAGGCCGTCTGCATCGTCGGCAAGGGCATCTGGGAGTCGATCTGGCGCGTCCGCCACGGCCGCGCAATCCGCAAGAACGAGTTCAGCTACGGCTGGCAGCACGAGCGCGAGAACATGGGCACCGCCGCCGGCGTCGCCAAGGCGCTGGCGGCTGCTAATGCCGACGACCCTGGCTTCCTCTCGTCGGATCTGGTGGACGAGGGGATGGAGGAAGTGGAAGGGGCGGCCGACTGGGGCGGCGCGAGGATGTTTGTGGCCACCAGCACCAGCGGCCTCGCGGCCACCCTCCCACTCGTCGAGAAGGAGCGCATATGGAGGGAACTTGGAGTCTGGGTTGAGCAACGCCGTGCCGAGAGGGCGGCGGCGGAGGCGGCGGCCAAAGCATGAAAGAACGGAGATGGCGTCAATTTTAGGGATATTGGAGCACCACTGAAACCAGCAGATAGAAATTACATATGTGCCCTTCGCACTGCCACCGTAGTTCGTTCATTGCTCCAGCTGGCGGTAGAAACTTTGTCTATCAAGACGCCACTGCTTCCCTAGCTGTTCAAAAGCTTAGTCCCATGGGGCGCCTTCGGCCTCGGGCTGGTCGTGCTCCTCGTCGAAGATATCGAACCCAAGATGCTTGCTCGGATCCAGGAAGCGGGCAGGTCCACCCTGTCGCTCCGAAGCCAGCTTGTTGACCATGTTGAAGACGTCCTCAGGGAGTTGCTTCACTCCCAGATTGCTCTCCATGTGCGTCTCCTGGACGGACTTGGGAACCACAGGGATTCCCCTCTGAATTGCCCACGAGAGGCAGAGCTGAATCAACAGAGTCGAGACGTTTGTCAGTTGTTTGGATGGTATTTGTGGCCGATGGGCAGACAGATAAAGCAGAAAGTAACTGACCTGTGCCGGACTAAGCCCGCAGTCCGCCGCTGCATCAATAATCTAGTTATCGAAAATTTATCAGTCAGGGACACCGGGACCACCGGGGTATCAAGATATAAAATTAAGGGAGAGATTTTCTGGGCATGTTGGTCGAGGATACTTGGCTATAGCTAACCTTTTGATCCTCCGTCGGGGGCGGGACATCCGGGTTGCCGCGCACCATGGCCACCGGCCTGCCACCGAGAGGCTGATGGGCCATGAGGAGTATTCCTTCCTTTGACGAAAAGTCGAAGAGATTGTGCTGGGGGAAGTATCTAGCAAGGTGACTTTAGTTTATTTAAAAAGAGGAGAAAAAAGTTTAAAGCTTTGTCGAACTGGGAGACTCACGGGTGGATCTCGACCTGATTCACAGCAGGACGGATTCGAGCCACCTCAAGAATCCGTTTCGTCTTCAGGATGTTGAAGTTGGAAATCCCTTTACATATCGGCCAGGTTAGCACCGTGGTGTCTATCTACAGCGTGTGCCTCTACCAGGCGTCAGCGTCGTAGCCACATACCAATGGAACGAGCCTTCCCCAAGTCGACCAGGCGCTCCATCGCTTGCCAGGTCTCTGGGTACCTTCGGGAAAGACCGTAGTCTATGACGGGCTGTTTTTGAGGGCAGCAATTTAGAACGAGCTGCCACTAGTTGTATCGGAACCTGTAGCCATCCGCAGATATCTGCAACCGTACCTTGCCGTTGCCGCTAGGATGTCTGATGGTGGCGTTGTTCTCCCCTGCTTTATACGCGTGAGGAACTGGGTCGAATGTTAGATTTCACTCGAGGCTTTTCGTGTTGAGAGATGAATGAAGGGGTTTGGGTTTTACGCACAATGCATCAAGTAGAGGTCAACTAAATTTTCGACCCGAATTAGTAGAGCAACAGTTTTTGGGCATATATATATTCAGGTTTGCATACTATAGTCGAGCTGCAGGTCCTTGAGAGAAACGTCCAGGGCTTTCTCCACATCGGCCGGCTCGTGCCAGGTCTGGGCTCTGAGCAAGGGCGGACTGTTTAGTGTTTGTCGCCGATGAGAGCAACGCTCTACGTTTGTGGTAATCACCACTTGCACCTACAGTTTTGACGTGACGAAGATTTCCTCCCTTGGGATGCCGCTCTCGCTGATGGCCTCGCCAATCTCCTTCTCGTTGCCATAGGCATGGGCGCCGTCTATGTGCCTGTATCCCAGTTCCAGGGCTCGTTTGACGGCCTTCTTGACCTGAGAATTTCCTGCGTCGCCTTGGAAGGTGCCAAACCCGACTGCTGGGACTTCATGGCCGCTGCTAAGCGTGAAATACTTCGGTAGGGACATCGTGTAGTTTCTCGTGGAAAACAACAGAAGCGGCCGAGTCTAGGTAAGGTAGGTAATTTCTTCAGTAGCCTGAGTCCAGGTGATGCGGCGATGCAGGGCTATCGGTAATACGCGCCAGAAAATACCAGCCCCCTGCCAAACTGGGTTCCGAAATCTACCATGGTGTATATATATACCCATGTACGTAGGTACGTAGTACTGGATGGTGGATGGATGGACCCGGGTGAGACGCTTGATATGAATGGATGGATGGGTGGATAACGGCAAAATTCCCTCATCCCTGGGGTGCGCTCCTTCCTGCCCTCGAGTGATCACCTTGGAAAAAAGACAACCTCGAGCTACTTTTCCGGCTATCATCAACACAAGAGATAACGAGCTTCACGAACAACAAGCAAAATGAGTGCTACCGCACTGGGGGAGAGTTCGATCGAGTCCAATCAGGAGAATGGCGAGGTTGACCCTGCGATTATAAAAGGTTGGTCCTCAGCGCCAATATGCGTTTGGTTGATTGGTGTAGGTTCGACTCAGCGTGACCTAACAGCGGGCAAAAAATCACATTAATGCACAGCACTTCCATCAGTGGAGAGGGTCCTGGATGTGACCAAGCTGGCCGACTCGGCGTGGGCAGCAGCTCGTCGGGTTATTGTGCGGCAGACGGATGGGAAGCAAGAGAGCTACTTCGTCAAGGTTGGAGACCCATCCCTAAGCGACTCGTCTTGTCGGTGCGAGGGAAAGAAGTTCGGCCTCCCTCTGACCTTGGCACCAAGTACAGGTCTCGTTGGGCCACCACGGGAGAGAGGCGCTCAGGGGCGAGTACGAGGCCACTGCCGCCATCCATGCCATCACCCCGGGCTTCTGCCCCAAGCCCATCGCCTGGGGCACCTTCCAGGCCGATGACAACTCGCACTTCTACGTGTGCAAGTACTACGACTTGGATCCGGTGGCTCGCCCGCCAAAGGAGTCGTTTTGCAGCAACCTTGCTCGCCTGCACTCGAGTCACACTTCTCCCGAAGGAAAGTTCGGCTTCCACTGTGTGACGTACAATGGTAATCTCCCCCAGGACAATGCGTGGTGCGACAAATGGGAGGTCTTCTTCGCGCGAGGACTAAGGCATGTCCTAAATGTGCGCGAGGAAAGGGCCGGCCCGGACCCACAGCTAAATGAGCTGCTCCCCGCACTCTTCGACAAGGTCATCCCTAGGCTTCTGAGGCCCCTGGAGACTGGCGGCCGCAAGGTTGTGCCCTCATTGGTGCACGGCGATCTATGGTGCGGCAACGCCAGTGTTGACGTGGCGACTGGTGAAGGCATCGTTTATGATCCCTCGAGCTTCTGGGCACACAACGAGTGTAAGGGGTTTTTTTTTCTCTGTCTTGTTTTACCTGAGCTTCTCGGACAAAGCTAACTTTTGGGGGTACCAGACGAACTCGGAAATTGGAGGCCTGTCCGGAATAACTTCCAGTCCTACAGCAAGGTGTACCACAAAAGTATACCGCGGTCGCCGCCGGAGGAGGATTACGATGGCCGTAATCAACTCTACAGCCTGTATTGTGCCCCTCGTTGCATGTCCAATTACCGGCCCACAGTATGCTTACGTCGTTCCGCCTTTTGCAGGAGGTTCAACGTTCACGCGTCTGCGTTGTTTTACAAGGACGAGACTTACCTCGATCTGTGAGAGAGGACACCACCCTCACTTGACAAAGATTCTGTGGCTAATCAATCCCCAATCGCGCGCGACAGAGTCAAAGCCGAAATTCGCGCGCTCATCGCGAGATATCCCGGGGGGTATGTAGAAGAAGGCGGGGACTTGCGCGAGGAGCTCCTCATCGACGGGCAGTAAGGCCGGAGCCTGGGCGGGGTTGCACCCACCGTCAACGAATGTGACACCCCGCCGGTCCTTTTCCGGCCAATCGACAAATATGGCAGGGGGTGTGATAGGCTGCCCAGCCGCAGACGCATGGTTTCGTATGCGCGACGGCGGCGCGTACAGCCATGTCCTCGGGCGTTTAGCGCGTGCAGGGTGTTGAGGTAGTCGCAAGATGTGGATCGAGATTGTGACCGCAGGCTGGGGATGACACTTTCTTTCCTCTAACTTTGGTAGTGCCGCGTTTCTTTTCCGACATTTCGTAAGTTCGTCCAATTCAAACGCATCTTTAGATACGACCCTACGACCCACTCCATTGCGCCAACCATGCCACAGCGCTCAGGGAAATACTAGGTGAAATACTTCAACTTCCAACGTGACATGGAACAGGTACAGGTATGGAGCGAACATATGCCACAAATCGTCACATTATGAGGCAAACCCACAGAAGTCGCAAGGATCGGCGTTGGGGATGGATCACCCGGGGACCGAAGGGCAAAACAAGGCCTCGCGCTAATCAAGTGATGAACCACCTGCATACGCACATAGGATCGAAGAAAGGGTTTCGCGGGCATTCTGTCTCGTTCGGGCACGAGCGCATCGTCCTGGAGCCAGTCCGCGGCCAGCAGCAGCTCGACAGACGCTGTCGCCCAAGCCGATAAAGACCCGCTGGGGCTGACCACCGTCTCGATCTCCCCGCCTCCCACGGCACCAGAGGTCGATATAATATTTGTCCATGGCCTCGGTGGAGGGAGCAGGAAGACGTGGTCATTCTCGCCGCACCCGAGCCACTTCTGGCCAGGAGTGTGGCTTCCCGAAGATCCCGACTTCCAACATGCTCGTATTCACACGTTCGGCTACAGGGCCGATTGGGTGGAGCGGCAGCAAAGCAGCTGGAGCATCCTCACCTTTGCGAGGACCCTAGTTGGCTCCATCAAAGACCACCCCGATATCCGCCGCGATAACACCCGAATCATACTCGTCGGGCACAGCTTGGGCGGATGTGTTTGCAAGAAAGCCTATATTCTCGCCCGCTATGATCCCACCTGCCAGGCTCTGGCCCGGCGTGTTCACTCCATCTTCTTTCTCGGGACTCCCCACAGGGGTTCGAACCTTGCCATCGCGTTGGAGAACATGATGACGGTAGCTTGGGGCAAGAAACCCTTCGTCTCCGATCTAGTTCCTAACTCCGCCGCTCTATCCGAGATGAACGAGGTCTTCCGGCACTTTGCCCCGGATCTCCGCCTGTGCTCCTTCTATGAGACGCTTCCCGTCCGGACAAAGTTAACGAATCGAATTGTCGTCGAGAAGGAGTCGGCGACACTGGGATACCCTGGAGAGCAAATTCTGGGGATGGATGCAGACCACCGCCATGTTTGCAAGTTCGAGACGCCGTCCGACCCCAATTACAAGATTCTAAGGAACGCTCTAGTCGCCTCGATCGACATGGCGCGGGCCGCTTCCCGGGAATTCGGGGGGGCTCCCAGCCTAGACGGCCTGGCCTTGTCTCCTAAAACACACGAGCGTCCGCCGGCCGACGAGATGCTCTGTCTGAGATCGCTTCTCGGTGTCAGCCCAGACGTCGAGGATGATTTGCTGACGCTTCAGCTTCTCAAGGAGCCTGGGTCCTGTGTGTGGTTTACGGAGAGGCCTTGCTTTACGGAATGGAAGTCGGGCAGTGCGCCCAACATTCTCTGGGTCACTGGCAGACCAGCGGCCGGGAAGTCCATCCTTTCGAGCCACGTCATCGACCAGCTGCGGGCCCCCACCGCTGCTTGTAGCTATTTCTTCTTTAAGCATGGGGTTGCTGGAAAGTCCTCCCTTAGCGACTGCTACAAGTCGATTGCTCTCCAGATGGCAATACACGACTCGCTGGTACGTCAGTCGTTGCTCAAGATGGAGGCCGATGACGCAGCATGGGACAAGACCGACGACATGAGCGTCTGGAGAAGGTTGTTCTCAAGGTGCATCTTGAAACTGCCCGTCTTGCACCGTCATGTCTGGGTCATGGACGGCCTCGAAGAGTGCAGCGATTTCAACGCCCTGTTCACCAAGAGAGTCATTTCAACCCTTCCTCCCGAACTACGCCTGTTCGTTGCTAGCCGCGACCTCGAGGAAGTTGAGCGGGGCCTTGCCTCTCTGGGCCCGCGAGTCTTCGTCCATGCACTCTCCGACGATGACACGGCTGGGGACATGCGACTATTTCTACAGACCAAGTTGAGGGAGCTTGGCCGTTTAGGAAGCAATGAGGAGTGTGACTCTATGTGCGAGAAAATACTCGCGAAATCTTCAGGGTCATTCCTGTGGGTGAGACTGGTCCTACAAGAATTCGAGAACTCGTGGACCGAAGAGGAGATGGAAGAGGTTCTGAGACAGGTGCCTGTCGGCCTCCAAGAAATGTACCTCAGGATCCTGCGGCACATCGAGTCGAGCCCGAGCAAAGCACAACTGGCCAGGGCGATCCTTTCCTGGACTCTCCTTGGATCTCGCCCCCTCACAGTCAACGAGCTCTGCGCCGCAGTAAGGCTAGATACCAACAGAACGCTGCAGCAGGGAAACAAAGCCATCCCAAACCTGTGCGGGCAGTTGGTATTTGTGGACCAAGCAGACAGGGTGCAAGTGATACACGAGACGGCGAAGCGGTTCCTTACATCTGGAGAACTTCAGTCGAACCTGGCAGTCGACAAGACCCAGGGCCACACGCGCCTGGGATCGCTGATACTCGAGTATCTCAGGGGTGATGCCCTGAAACAACGTCAAGCAAAGCCCAGCCAACTGGCCTTCAAGACCAAAGCGTTTGGGAAGTCGGCAGTGGCGGCAGCATTACCTGACCTCTCTTTTCTCGACTACGCATCCTCCCACTTCGCAGATCACCTCATTCGAGCGACAAGCCGAGACGACCGTTTTTCAGACGACCTTTGTGCCTTTCTCCAAAGCAGAAACCTCCTATCGTGGATCGAGCACTTGGCAAAGAACAACAACCTAGGCGTGATCAACAAGACAGCTATGAATATGCGCGACTACCTAGGCCGTCGGATGAAATATGTCCCGCCGACAGATCCGACAGTCCACCTACTCGACAGCTGGATCACCGACCTCATCCGCGTTCCGGCCAAGTTCGGGACACAGCTCCTACTTTCGCCGTCTGCTATCCACTGCCTCATCCCCCCGCTCTGCCCGCCAGACACCATCATCTCGAAGTCTTTCGCAAGAGACCCTAAAGTACCCCCGCTGCACGTCAAGGGTATTCCGCCAGGCACCTGGGATGATTGCCTGGCCCGATTTGACTTCCAAGGGGGTGAGACTGTGGCAGTTGCGCACGGGTCTCGCCTCTTCGCCGCGGGGGTTTCCACTGGTGAAATCTCGCTATTCGAGCGCAGCTCAATCCAGAAAATCAAGGAGCTCAAGCACCCGGAGAGCGCGGGTATCCTCGAATTCGGCCCTGAGGATCAGCATCTTGCGTCTGCCGGAAGAGCTCACGTTGTCGTCTGGGATACTAGGACGGGAAGCGCGGTGCGATATCTGGATCTATCATCACCAGTACTGGCTGTTGCATTCCTGGGCAATGAAGAGCTGTTGCTAGTCTCGCGTTCATGCGAGGTCTCCAAATGGTTGGTCTCGCGGACACTGCGTCGCTTCAGTCGTCCTTTTCCGCCCGCCAATGCAGTGGGCTCGGTACCGGTAGTGTTACTGACACGATATGAAATACCTAGGGATCTAGAGAGTGGCGAAAGCGAATCGGTTTCCTGGCTTGCCACCAGTGAAGGCAACGATCTCGCACTAGAGATCCCCAAGCAACCACCGACATGTGCCTCGCTCCTAATAACCGAAGACGGCGTCCTTCTAGCCCTCGGTTATCGAAACCAACCTATTTTCCTATGGAATGTGTTACAACTCGAGGTCCTGGGTCAGTGCCATATCAAGAGCAACAACGGCATCCGATGCTTTGCTTTCAACCCAAACCCGGAGATTCCCGTTCTCGTGGTGTCGTGCGCGCACGGGACCTTGCATGTTTTCAACTATCTCACCATGGAGCTGGAGTCATCTGAGCGCGGAATTTTCGCTCAAACGGTCGCATGCTCGCCGGACGGCCGTAGCCTCCTTACTGGCGGCAACGACGGTCTTATCCAGGTGTACGAATTCGACCAAAACTCCGGTGGCAACGTCATATTGTCACTAATATACAGAGCAGACAGCCTCGATGGTTCTGTGGCTGGCGTTGCCTTCAGTCTCGACGGCCTCCGCTTTGTCGACGTTCGCGATTCCCAATGTCGAGTGTGGGCTCCAGCAGCCCTAGTCAGGAATGACTACGAGCTCGAAAGCACAAGCGACGTATTGCCTCTCCCGCCCAGGCCTTCAGCCGCACGAGCCGTCGATTGGGACTATGCTGAGGCGGCAGAGATTAGCACCCCTTTCGCCGTCCTGGCTGCTGGCGTCTTTGCCTTAGCTGGCAGGAATAACGGCAAGGTCGCCTTGTTCTCCTTTGACAGTGCTTCAGAGGTCGGCACTATGTACCAACATGCAGCTCCGGTCATGGCACTGGCTCTTGCCGATATAGCGAGCGGCCCCATAGTCGTGTCCGCCGACGAAAGCGGGCGTGTGCTCGTCGCCGACATGTCCGACGTGGACTGCCATCGCAACCCTGGATCCCGGGCCCCTCAAGTCCCGAACCAACAAAAACAACGAGGCTCTGCAGCCAAGGTTGTCTTGGACCAACGCTTTGACGCCTCTGTCCGTCAGCTACTTGCCAACACTACCGCTGACCGCCTCTACGTGGGAGGCTCCAAGTTTGACGAACTATGGGAGTTGCCATCTGGTCGTGTGATCGCAAGGAGACCCAATCCCACCTTCGAGACCAATGGTGCCCAGATACCCAGAAACGCGTTACAGCATCCCACCCACGCGCCCTGGTTTATACTAGTGGCGGGAGACGTTGCTCACATCTTGTCCTGGGATGATTTCGCCGAGATGAGCTCCATTGAAGACAGGCAGGGTATCCACATAGCAAGAGGTATACTCGCGACAGAGTCGGAGGTCGTGCGAGACTCGCAAAGCGGTCGTTCTTCGAGAATGCCCGTCACTTCGTTGGCACCTGCCGCGGCCTCGTACCATGCAGGGCCAGGAGGTATGGTGGTGGAGCACTGGCGTCCGCCCATGTCCGGCACTCCAAAGCTAAGCATATGGCTGGCCGCTGCGCTGGACCCATCCCGCGATGAGCCGATCGCGGCACTGGACGAGCCAATATTGACTGCCTTGGCGCCGATAATTCTGAAAGTTCTCGGCTTCGTTGGCTACTCAACAATGGTGTTCTTGGACACCGACCTCTGGGTGTGCAGTGTCGAGCTTACCGCCCTCACAGCGGCGGCACCGGCCTCCTCGTCAGCCGTGGGCTCGCAAACCGGGGGAGCGGGGCTGGCGTCATCTTCACGACGGGCCTCGTCGACGACAACCTTTCAGTCACGGCCGAGCAGGGAGCCGTCGTCATCAGTCAGCACAACATCGCTTAGCCAGCAGCGGGCTTCATGCACAGCAGAAGCCAGCGGCTCGTCTGGCATCGCCGCACGGCGGCACTTCTTCGCCCTGGGCGAGTGGCGGGCCGGTGGTGAGCTGCGGTGCGCGATGGTGCCGCACGCGCCGCAACGGGGCCAGTCGCCCGACTTCGCGTTCGCGTCAGGCGATGGTTTGGTGGTGGTGAAAGGGGGCCTCGAGTTCTGTGAAGTCGTCACCCTAGAGCAGCAACCGCAGTTCAGGTTTCCAAGTTACACGGGCGGAGCGTTGGCAGGCGATGATCTGGGTGCTTTCGACGGCCGAGGTGGATCACCGGAGAATGTCTCGTTCACACACAAGTGGAGATATGTTTCTGGGAGCATGCATCGCAGGGCATCCACCAGATGAAGGATTTTGAGGTAAGTTACGACGAAATGACAATCGCTCTGATGGCGCTATATAGGATGTTGGCGTGACATCTTGATTGTGCGCCGTATACATATGCTGTACCAAAGCAGACGATATCTTTGCGATGTAAATAGCATATCCTCACGTAAAATACCTATTGTCTTGTAAGACAAGATATCAGACTCGAAAGTAGGTAAAATTATGAACTAAATTTAAAGATAGAGCCAGATAAGCAGGCTCAAATACTAGCAAACAGTCGAGACGTAAACTAACATATCGCAATAAAAATCATGGGTATCATGCTCAGGAGTACAACGACTCGCCGCAACAGCCGCCGCTTTGCCTTCGATGTTGGTGATTTGTGGTATCGTTCTACAGACACCAAACTCCTTTCACTCGCGATCCAGGGCAGCGACCAGGAGAGAATCAGGCCACTAGACTGCAAGCACAGCAGCCATGACGGTAACGACAACAGGCCAGTATCCGAGGGTGTGCAGCATCCTGACAGCGCCAGAATCATCATCATCGTCGTCCTCGCCACCTGCGGCGGTCGTGCCGTTGGGGAGGGTGCCGTTGATCAGAATGGTCCTGGTGCCGTTGACGTCGGCGACGGCGACGTTCCTCTGCCTCAGGTCGTCGGCGGAGCCGGTGCCGACGGTGCTGTCGATGAAGGTCTGGTTGTTGTTCTCCTCGCAGGCGCACAGTTCGAACTGCCCACAGCCGCAAAGCACCGGCATGGTCTCGTTTCTGTTGCTCGTGCGGTTGCGGTAGCTCCAGTGGTGGTGGTACGGGTACATGTAAGCACCGTAGAGCCACACGCCGGGCCAGAAGGCCAAGGCGCCGACGGCGCCGACGAGGAGGAAGGGAGCGATGCGCGTGCCGGGGAATGATTTGCCGGCCTTCTGGGGGACCTTGGCTCCGCCCGAGTAGGTACCACCACTGTAAGGCGGCCGCGGACCGCTACCCAGCCTCGTGCTGCCGCCGGTGTTGGACGAGGGTGAGGTTCGCGAGCTGAGGAGGCGGTTTACGCCGTGTTAGTGGACGTTCTAGTTCCCCAAATTGGAAAATACCACCAAAAAGGGACGGTGAGTTGAGGAGGCCCAAGGCCCGAAAGGAGAACAGAACATACGGAGGCCTTAAACCCGAAGAACCTGTCGAGCCAGATGAACCTGAACTGCCCGAAGAACCCGAGGAACCTGAAGAGTCTGAAGGACCTCTCAATCCAGTCCTATAATCCAAAGAAGAATCCCAGCTGAGTATACCACACCATACAAGATAGGGAAACGACTTTGCGCAATGACGAGCGGCATTCGAGAATCACTCTCCCTTCAAAAAAAGGAAAGAAAGTCGGATGACGATAATCAAGTTTCTGCAAACTTACCCTCCGCTGGAGCTGCCACTACCACTTCCGCCGCCGCCGCTCCTACCGCCACCTTTGCGCTTCCAAAGATCCTTGGTCGTGTCCAGATCGCGCTCGAATACAGACGGTATCGTCGAGTACCGGGCGTGTTGCGCGTGAGAGTCCTCGGGCACCGCGGCGGCGCTCACGGCAGAGCCCGAGAGGAAGGAGAACAGGACGAGAACGGTAGACGCCTTCATCGCTGCGTAGAATGGAGCAGCGCGGAAGCTGAACTGTACCGGTTGATTTCGCACGCACTTGGGCGGTTGGGCGTCACGGTGATCAGATGAGGGTGACTTTTGCTGGTTTGCGGGGAGGACCCTGAGCGAAACAAAATTGCTCTCACGATGGAGCGGAGATCTCGATTGGCAAGGAGAGTATCCTAGCACCGGTATGCTGGGGACGACGGGGCTTTTAAATTCGCCCTTTATTGAAACAAACGGCCACACACAGCACGCCACGCGAGGTGAACTTGGTCCTTTCGGTTCTGTGTTCCTCCGTGGTTGGGCTGATTGCTGGCAGGCAAGGTGGCGGCGGCCTGGGGGCAGTGCTCTTGGCAAAACAACCTCAAACGGCACGCCTATTTGAAAAAGCCGAGCGTGTGGAACTGTGATGCGAGAGACGAGCACGCCCATGGATCCCTCCGGATTTCCACTCTCGGCATAAGGTTGACGTCCCTTGGCGTCATTCCTTTGCACAACCAACCAACCGAAAGCGGCAGGCGGACTTGTTTTGCGCCAGGGTGTAGATCGTGTAGATCGGCAAGTCGCTGATGTCAATGAGGAACGTGACGGCCACAAATGGACGCCGCCCTTTGTGGTCATGAATGATGGCAATGATGGCTTGATTAGGCCGTGACGGATTCCATTTGGCGATCACAGGCGAAACGAACCAGTGGCGATTTGGGATGGCCCCATGCCTTCAATTCCATCCGGCGCATGCACCCCGCCACATTCTTTGCCAAGCCAAAGAAGCTTAAATCCGATGGTGTTTTGCGAGCGAATCACAGTTCGGTGGAATTCTTCCGTTCCGACATGGGTGCGTCGGACCTGGCTTTTTCAGTTTTCCGATGCTGACGGCTGGCGCAGCCGAAATTCAAGAAGGCTGGAACATGAAAAGCCACAATATCCATGGATTCCACACGGGTAGTCAGCCACGATCATGTGCCTGATCTCACGATGGGATCTGGCCTGCAGTGGCCCAAAGCTCAAACGTGACTTGGACAGTCACCTTTTTAATCCCTAGGCGGGAATATCGTCCATGTTTACAAGCATCAAGGACGGAGAGCACTGTGATCATTTTGAAAACCGACAAAGGGCTCGGCTGGCCCACTCGGCCAAAGGCCTGACCGATCCACCCCAAGCACATGACCCCGCTACCAAACATCGGCGCTCAAACCAACAACCAAGTCAATCACCCCAATATCTTCAACGCCCATGTCACAGCCTCCACCTTGCTCCGTGCCCAGGATTGACAGCGTGATATTCAGCGTGACTCTCGCTCGGTCCGTCATCAAGGCAAACAAATATCGGTGCAACCTAGTCCCTCAGCCTCAGTCGCTGGGAACATCGATGAGCTAGGCGAAGCACAAGGCGGACAATACCATGAGCGTCCGCTTCTCCGAGGGGCCCCCTATCCCAGGCTCTCTCTTGAGACGGTCACATATCTACTGCCACGCATCGCTTGGCTGATCCCTATTATCCCTCGTGCCTTTCCTAGCCATTGGTGCGCTATCCTGAATACTTTCAGACCGGGTCATCCTTGGTTCGACGCCTGCCGTTCGCTCAGCATGGCAAGCGACAGCAACCGTGACAAAGACCAGAGCTTGCTGGACCGCCTCAATGCGCTAAAGGGGACCAATCTGAACTTGGACCTAGATACATCCAAAAAGTACCCAGTGATGCCTCCGTCTACTCCTCTCTCCGTTCGATCCAGAGACTTCCCTCCGCTAAGCAGTTCGGACGTGAAGCTCGCTAGGCATCCCAATCTCGTCATTTGCTCCCCCTGGCAAACAGGCAAGGGATGATGCTCTATCGGCCAGACTCCGGTCCCTGAGGGATAAGTCCCAGGACGCACCGCCGCCTGCAGGGTCCTCCGCATCTCCATCAACCGCTGCGGGTGTCTCCACCATCCCGCCGCCCACCGCTGATGATTCCACCCGGGCTTCTGTCCCAGCAGCGGCGGTGGCGCAGCCGTCCTCCAAAGTCAGCACGTCGCACAGGACGGGTGTGACAGCTAGCGACCCATTTTCTACTGTTTCACCGCCGAGAGTGGAGGACGATGATGACGATCCTCTGCTCGCTTCTGACGCCACGGACCTGGATGACCTGCTGGACGGTCTCGAGGACCTCGGTCTACCCGAAGAAGAAGCAGCGGGCGCCGCGGAGCAAACAGAAAAGGAGGAACAGGGCGCACCAGGGCGGCCCAACTTCGACGAGCAGCTGATCGAGGCGCAGCGCACCGCGGCCCTGTTTGCGAAATTCGAGAAGCAGGTCTCGAAAAGGCTCGACAAGGCTGGGCTGGGTGCGGCGGCGGCAGACATCCTGGACGAGGAGGACGGAGATAATAAGAACGACGATGAATCTGACGGGGAAGAGATGCGTCGCGAGGCGGACGACGCGCTCTTGAGGGCTCTGGACGAGCTGAGCCTGGAAGCCACCCGGTTGCCGGCGGCTTCAGCAGACGCCCAGCCGAGCTCGAGCCTGGAAGCTTCCGGAGTTCCGGAACGCGGCAGCAAGCCGGGGGCGGGAGAAGGCGAAGACGAAGACTTCTCCCTACCAACACCGCCCTCTACCCTCCCGCTAGCTTTCGAGGAGGAGGAGGATGGCGCCGAGAAAGGCCGCCGCCGCCGCCGAGGGTCGGCCGATTTCGAAGCCGACTTCAGCAGCAGGCTCGCGAGGCTCAGGGGAGAGCGCGGGGCGTCCGCGACCGACGAGCTGGGCCTTCCATCCGTCCCGAGCTACAAGCCCGGGGACGTCGACACGACGATGCGGCTGACCACAAAGACGGGCTACACCGACGACGACGTCAAGAACTGGTGCATACTCTGCCTGGAGGACGCGACCTGTCGGTGCGAGGGCTGTGACGACGACGTCTACTGCGAGCGGTGCTGGTGGGGGATGCACGTCGGTCCTTCGGCCGATTACGACGCTCGTGGTCATCGGCGCTGGAAGTTTACGAAAAAGGAGGGCAACTAAGCTACCCGAGGTTGGTAGCTTGTGTATCCCGCTAAATATCCCTGGTGGAAATATCACGAGCCACGATCAATACGTTCCGGATACGGTCTCTCTAAGAACCATTTGAAAAATGAAATTTTATTCTCCTTCAAACCAATGCTCGGCATTGGTCAAGTGCCTGGCATTGATACCGAGGATAAGTCCTTTTCGACAACAAAAAGCGAGTGAACAAAACACAAAGGACCACGACTGGGATAGACGAGACGAGAAAAAAAAAAAAAAAAAAACAGGAACAAAACAAAATCCGTTTTCCTAGTGTCCGAGATTTAAAAAAAAAAACCGCACGTGCGCTTGCCATAGACCATACATAATACCCGAAACCATTGCTCGTGTGGACTGTCACCACTTCGTTTGCAAAACTTCAAACATACTGAATATCAGGCAATCTGAAACCTCGGACCGTTTTTTTTCCCCTTAAGCCCGACTAGAGCCAGCCCCGGACGTGTTGCCGCCATTGTTGCTGGTCGGCCGACCGGTGATGTCCTGCCATGTGGCGCCAAAACGCCTGCCCGTGCTCGCGAGGAGACCCTCCTCCTCATCTGCCTCTGCCTCCTCATCCAGCTCGTTCATATTGAGTTTGGGGGTGCGGAAGAGCGAGGTGAGGAAGACGATGAGAAAGACGGCCAAGAAGGCCGGCTGCGCCCAAAAGTCGATGGCGCCGAAGACGGGCCAGTTCAAGGTAACCCTGTTCAGGAAGGTGGACATGACGGACGGTGTGCAGACGTCCTTGGCCGCATCCTCGGTGTACGCCTCGGAGCACGGGACCACCATCTCCGGGTGGCCGGTGCAGTTTGGCTGTTCGCCGGGGTGGCGTGGCGTGTTGAGGCAGAACGTCTGCGTGCCGTAGATGGAGTATTGCGGCGCCACCATCATGGCCATGGCGTAGTTGATTGCCAGAATGATGAGGGCTAACAACACGGTGGCGATTAGGATAGCTTGCGGCGCAGTGCGGCCCCTGCGGATCTGGAAGATCTGGACCCAGAGGAAGCGAATGCCCACCGTCGCCAGGCCCGAGACCGAGCTGCTGAAGAAGAACAGGATGAAGAATGCCATGAGGATGTAGTCCACGGGGAAGGCCTTGGCGGACTGCACAAAGACCCAGTTGATGGGTTGAAAGATCTTGATGTGGCCCAAGATGTATCCGCAATGGCCCTTGCAGAGCGAGTTGGATGCCTTGTCGATGGTGGTGATGAGCATCGACACCCAGATGATCCCGGAAACGATCAGCAGGAGGACGCCGCCGATCAATTTGAGGGGCCGAAGGACTGCGCAGATCTTGGTCCACGCGCGGTACACAAAGCTGCGCCCCTCGCCCTGGGCTTCGGAGGCCAGCCGTGCCCGGCGCACGAGCGTACGCTCCTCCCGGACCAGCGATTCGAGTTCGCGCCTGTCCTTGGAGGAGACGCCATCGGTGTTTCCCGAGTTCCGCAGCTCGAGCTGTCGTTGGCGCTCGCGGTTCCTCTCAAGGGCGGTGGCGGTCGTTTCAGAGAGCTGAGGGGCTGAGATGGACGGCGCCGACTTTATGAACGAGATGGGGAGCAATGCGAGGCCAGAGCCTGTGTACAAGACGTAGAGCAGGGTCCCAAGGCACACAAGAAGGCCGACGGCAAAGGTCAGCGCCTTCTCGCCTTTGTTCGCTGCCAGCAGTCTCTTGAAGTAGTCGAGGTCGAGATGTCGACCGGTCTGGTTGCCCGCCGCCGGAACGAAGAAGCCAACAAGAAAGAGTATGATGACGAGGACGATGAATACGGTGGTATATTTGAATGCGCCCCACAGCTTGCTGCCAAAACTCCTGCCCTCTTCATCCTCGACCTCGTCCGACTCCTCGTACCAGAAGTACGCGAAGGGGATGAAGAGGAGGCATAGGAGCGCGTCGAAGCTGTAGAGGGTGTAGTATATAACCTCGAGAGTGTATAAGAGGCTGGCGACGTGTTCGGGCGTTGCCCAGTCCCGTTTAGCACCGAGATGGACCGAGGTAGTGGAGGATACGAGGGCGATGTCGACAGGGAGGAGCAAAACCGTCGCCAGGAGTGCCGTCAGGCTGACAATGGCGACAACGTTGACGACGGCCGAGCGCTCACGCGCTGTCTGCCATGTGAAGGTGGTGATGATGGCGGCCAGGAGAGCCACGGCGATGGCCACGCCGTAGGCGATCCAGATCAAACTTGTCTGCAGGTATGGAGCCATCTTGGAACTAAAGCCGAGCTGGCAGCATGCTAATCTGCAAGGTTTATCGCTGGACACAAATTGTGTATATGCTGGATAATCCGCGTTTCCAGCAGGCTTGTGATGGCGCCGCACTCTGGGGTTGTCGAGCCTGGAGGGTTGCAGCAGCACCCGGTGCTGGCGTCGAGGACCGGTTGGAGGGGAGCAGTTTTTCGGCGGATGGTGTAACGGCCCGCGTGTTGTGTTTTTGAACTGCCGCTCTGCGCTCGGGCTTCGATTATTTCGAGTAGCCTGTTGACGGTCGCGAGCCGGCTTTCGAGGAGAGCTAGCTGAGCAACAATGCGATCGAGCGAGTTAGACACAGTCGACAAAAATGCCGGAGAAGGGCCGTCCATGGCGAGGGCATGCCACGTCCGTCGTCCAATCCATGTATTTTGATCCGGTCAGATGCTCCCCCTCGAGGACGCGTTTTTGGGGATTGGAATGGAGGAATGACAGAGCTGACGCCAGGGGGCACCGCCCTGAAGGAATCGCATGCTCAAAACAAGAGCTCGCGACTTACCTGTGCTTGGCACTTTGCTGGCAATTGGAACGGAGGAGCAATAGCTGGGGCCTGTTGCTCCAAATGTGCTGCTTCCGTGAAGGTGAAGGCACGAAGGTGCAGGTGCATGACAGACAAGTTCTGGCTGCCGTGATGATGGCTGTGCTGTGTATTATGATGTGTGATGAGGGAGGTGGCACGCATGGGCTCAGAGTGCGCAGTCTGTGACGCAATTGCACTTCTGCTTGTCTAGCAGCTCTGATCCGCCAATGCGGGAAGCTGCTTGGCTCCACCTTGGTGCGCCTGCATATGGTTGGTTCCACTGTGCTGTGCCGTTTTTGGACATGCGTGACATGAAGCACACCTGAGGCCGCGCCTCCCGATCGTTCGATCAAGTGGCCTGTGCTTTGTCGCCACCGAACAGCTGTTCGTCTAGCGTCCAGCGGAGACAGCCACAGTGCGATTTGGCCCGATCGCGTTCGTCGCACCCCAGCTCGGACTCAATTGGAGAGCTCTTTCGGGTCGCATCACCATCGCGACACCACTCCAAAAACGCGGTAAGCAGCTTGCTGTACCGCGCCTGATAGAGCCCGACCTGCTGGCCAAAAAGCCAGATCCTGCAGCTCCCCCGTAAGCCCAGTTCGCTGAGGTCGCCCGTCTCCTCGACAGGCAGGCCGATGCGAAGGTTGTTCCAGTGATGCAGTGCTATACGGAGCTGACGCCGCCGTCAGCTGTGTCGCATTCATTGTCGCTGCCCTTCCTCGCCGCCAAGGCAAACAACCTCGTCGTCGCCAAATCCTCGATCCTCCAGATCTTCTCGACGAGGACCGTCCCCGCCGACCTCGATGCTTCCCAGAACCCCGCCTCGCAGTCCGTCAAGACGAGCAATGCCTACGATACGAGGCTAAACGACGACGAAGGGCTCGAAGCCTCGTTCCTGGGCGGAGATGCCGCAATAGTCAGGTCGGACCGTGCGAGCCATACCAAGATTGTGCTTATCGCCGAGTTTCCGCTTTCTGGCACCGTCACGGGGCTGGCAAGGGTGAAACCGCCGAGCGTCTCCAAGACAAGCAGCGGCAGCAGCAGTGGGGGTGGCGGTGACCTCCTCCTGATCGCGTTCAAGGACGCGAAGCTCAGCCTTGTCGCGTGGGATGCAGAGCGGCGCTCGCTCGAGACGTTATCTATCCACTATTACGAGCAAGACGAACTCCAGGGCAGCCCCTGGGAGTCCCCGCTGAGCGACTATGCCAACTTCCTGGTGGCCGACCCGGGCAGCCGGTGCGCAGCCCTCAAGTTCGGCCCGAGGAGCCTGGCCATCCTGCCCTTCAAACAAGCCGATGAAGATATTGGTATGGGTGACTGGGACGAAGCGCTGGATGGCCCACGCCCGGCGCAGTCTCAGTCGGCATCTGTGGCCATCAATGGAACTAGCACTATAGAAGATACACCATATTCACCATCTTTTGTGCTCCGACTGCCCAATCTTGACCCTGCTCTCCTTCATCCCGTACATCTCGCATTCCTGTACGAGTACCGCGAGCCCACCTTCGGCATTCTGTCCTCCAGCCTCACGCCGTCCAACTGCCTGGGCCGCAAGGACCACTTGACATATACTGTCTTCACGCTAGATCTCCAGCAGAAGGCATCCACCACCATCCTTTCTGTCGGCGGCCTGCCCAAGGACCTGACGCGCGTCATTGCCCTCCCTGCCCCGGTCGGCGGCGCTCTTCTTGTCGGCGCCAACGAGTTAATCCATGTCGACCAGTCGGGCAAGGCCAACGGTGTCGCTGTCAATCCCCTCACCAAGCAGTGCACCTCGTTTGGCTTGGCAGACCACTCCGACCTGAACTTGCGTCTGGAGGGCTGCACCATCGAGGTGCTGTCGGCCGAGCACGGGGAACTCCTGGTCGTCCTGAATGACGGAAGGCTTGCTACCATCACCTTTCACATTGACGGACGCACCGTCTCTGGCCTCAAAGTCAGGGTTATCCCCCCCGAGGCCGGTGGAAGCCTACTGCCGACCGCTGTGTCCTGTCTGAGCAGGATCGGACGGAACGCCATGTTTGCCGGGAGCGAGCGTGGAGACTCTGTCGTCATTGGCTGGAATAGGAGGAGCAGCCAGGTTTCGAGGAAGAAGTCTCGGGTTCAGGACCCCGACCTCGACCTGGACATAGACTTCGACGACCTCGAGGATTACGACGAAGACGACGACGACGACCTGTACGGAGACACGGAGAAAACGACCACGGCGGCAGGACTCGCGTCCAGCCAGGCCAAGCTGGAGGATCTAGTGTTCCGCTGCCATGACAGACTAATCAGCATCGCACCTATTCGGGATATGGTTTATGGGAAACCCCCGCCCCCGCCAGAAAACGAGGCCGGTAGCAAAGACTCTACGTCCACCCAGAGCGAGCTGCAGCTGGTGGCTGTGGTGGGAAGAGATAAAGCCTCCTCGCTCGCAATAGTGAACAGGGAAATGACTCCAGTTAGTATCGGTAGATTCGATTTCCCCGAAGCCAGGGGCCTCTGGACGCTTGCTTGCCAGAAGCCTCTTCCCAAAGTTCTGCAGGGCGAAAAGGGTACCAAACCCGTCGGAGGCGATTTTGGCGTCCCCGTCCAGTATGACAAGTTCATGGTTGTCGCCAAGGAGGATGACGATAACTTTGAGTCTTCAAACATCTACGTGCTCACGGCGGCAGGCTTCGAGAAGCTGGTGGGAACCGAGTTTGAGCCTGCCGCCGGCTTTACGATCGAGGCGGGCACTATGGGGAATCACGCAAAGATAATACAGATCCTGAAATCGGAAGTGAGGTGTTATGATGGAGGTAGGTAAACTGGGCACGGCTACTGCCAACTATGGCGACGGGACCAGCAAGCTAACCAGCCCAAGACCTGGGACTCACCCAAATCATACCAATGCTGGATGAGGAGACCAACCACGAACCGCGAGCTACCAGCGCCAGCATAGCAGACCCATACCTACTCATCATCCGTGATGACTCGAGTGCTTTCATCGCACACGTCAACGAGGATAGCGAGATTGAGGAGATCGAGAAAGAGGACAAGGTGATCAAGACCACCAAATGGATCGCCGGAAGTCTCTATGCGGACTCAAGGGGGGCCTTCGCGTCCGCTCAGACAGACAAGAGCGTGAAACCTACGGAGAGCGTCGTGATGTTTCTGCTAAGCGCCGCCGGTGCCCTCTACGTAAGTTGAGTTGGCCCTGGCCTCGGTTGGCCGCATTTTCGTGAAAGATTCCGCCGCCTTGGAATTGTGCTAAACTGAATCCCGAAAACGCTCGCAGATCTACGCGCTTCCTGATATTTCAAAGCCCATTTACGTGGCGGAAGGGCTCTGCTACGTCCCACCTCTGCTCTCCGCTGACTACGCGGCAAAGAAAGGAACCTCAAGGGAGTCTTTGAGTGAACTCATGGTTACGGACCTAGGTGACACCACTTTCAAGTCTCCTCATCTCATTGTAGGTTCCGATGACGTCCCTGAGATCACAATAAAATGTGCCGACGCTGTCCAGTGCTAACTCTTCTCCAAAGCTGCGCCATTCCAACGACGACCTGACTATCTACGAGCCCTTCAAGAAAACGGAGAGCTCGCAGGGTCTCTCTGACACGCTCCGCTTCCGCAAACTGCCGAATCCTGCCGTGGCAAAGAGTCAGGACACCAATGTCTCGGATGACGCCCCTGCTTCAACGCGGCGCATGCCTCTTCGCGCATGTGGCAACATTGCTGGCTACAGCTGCGTTTTTCTTCCCGGACATTCGCCCAGTTTCTTGATTAAGTCGTCCAAGTCCACACCAAGGGTTATAGGCCTGCAAGGGCCTGGCGTGAGGGCCATGAGCCCCTTCCACACCGAAGGATGCGAACGCGGCTTCATCTATGCCGACTATGAAGGGGTAGCACGCGTGGCGCAGATACCCAGCGACTGCAGCTTCGCTGAGCTCGGTCTCTCCGTAAAGAAGGTGCCGCTCAACATGGACGCTGACGGGATCGCGTACCACACGCCCTCGGGCGTATACGTGGTTACGTGCAGCTTCTGGGAGCCGTTTGAGCTGCCGTCGGACGATGAATACCATCGAGAGTGGGCTAAGGAGAACATCACGTTCAAGCCGCAGACGGAACACAGCGTGCTCAAAGTCATCAACCCCGTCAACTGGAGCGAGATCTGGAGCGAGGAGTTTGACAAGAACGAGGTGGCCATGTGCATCAAGTCGCTGAACCTTGAGGTCAGCCAGTCGACTAATGAGCGCCGCCATCTGATCACGGTCGGGACTGCCATCTGCAAGGGTGAGGACCTGCCGGTGCGCGGCTGCGTTTACGTCTACGATCTCGCCAGCGTGGTCCCGCAGAAAGATCGACCCGAAACGGACAAGAAACTCAAGCTGATGGCCAAGGACGAGGTGCCCCGCGGCGCCGTCACGGCGCTGTCGGAAATCGGCACTCAGGGCCTGATGCTCGTTGCCCAGGGCCAAAAGTGTCTGGTACGCGGTCTCGGCGAAGACGGCAGGCTACTGCCCGTTGCCTTCATGGACATGAACTGCTACGTCAGCTGCGCCAAGGAGCTTCCCGGAACCGGCTTCTGCGCTATGGCCGACGCCTTCAAAGGCGTCTGGTTTACCGGCTATACAGAGGGTCCCTATAAGATGATGATGTTTGGCAAGAGTAGCACCAACCTCGAGGTCATCAACGTCGACTTCCTGCCTGACGGCCGGGACCTGCTCCTAGTAGCCGCCGATGCCGAGGGGAACCTGCATATCTTCCAGTTCGATCCTGAACGTGAGTCTCACCATTCGCTCCCGTAGAAGCCTAGGAAAATTCACTGACTTGGTCACCCGGAAACAAACAGATCCCAAGTCCCTCCAAGGCCACCTGCTTCTCAACCGCACCACCTTCAGCACAGGTGCTCACCACCCTCAAAAGTCGCTCCTTATGCCGACCACATCGTCACACCCGTCCCAGCCGGCGACCAACGGCGATGCATCAGCGACGACGGCGGGCCCCCAGCACATCCTCATGGCGGCGCCCACGGGCGTGCTGGCGGCGGTGCAGCCGCTCGGGCAGGGCGCCTACACGCGGCTCTCGGCGCTGGCGAGCAACCTGGCGGCCTCGGTACCGCACCACGCGGCGCTGAACCCAAAGGCCTACCGCGTGCCGCCGGCCTCGGCCCGCAACCAGGTCGCCGCCGTCGACATCTCGGTCGGGCGCGCCGTCGTCGACGGCGCCCTGCTCTCGCGCTGGGCCGAGCTCGGCTCCGGCAGGCGCGCCGAGGTCGCCGGCCGTGCCGGGTTTGCGGGCCCGGATGAGGTCAGGGCTGAGCTTGAGTCGGTTCTGGGCTGGTCCATCATGGCTTATTTCTGATATCGGAGACTTACCCAGGGGGTGAGATGTATCAGGGACTGGGACAGCTGGGTCTCGAGCAAGGATTACATAGATGGTCCAAGTCTCCCATCGCTTTGTGCCATTATGGAAAATCTCAGTGCTAAGTATGACTCCAAGATGTCGGGTATCAATTAGATAGGGAGTGCCGAAAATCTCGTTTGCGCAGAGCACACTCATGTGTCTTGATTTTTCTCCGTGTCTCTTGCATTTTTCTCTCTGTTTGTAGGCTTCGGACCTCCTAGAGCCTCCGAATGAGATGCAGGAACAATGGTTGTTTTGATTTCGGAAATGGCGGTTGTATTATATACATGATTTTGATCACCCACAACCGTTTCCCCCGGTTCTAATCCTGAGGTGTCCCTTCCTACCACATCGCACTCTCTTTATTAGTGCCAACAACGCTCGATATATCGCCCGTGTCAAGCCCACTTGAAAATAGCCACCTCCCCTTTACTGGGGCAAAGAAGTGCACCGCCACGTTGCAAGCGGCACAGTCTCAGATCTCTATCGGTCACCCAGTCACTGGGCAAGAAGAACACCCTCGTCTCTTTGGTGGGAGACGACAACGATATGCTGCACACCCAGTGCCTCTTGTCCAAGAAGAGGAGCACGCCCTCAGAGAGGATGCCGAATCCTTGCTTGATGTTTGAGACCAAGGACTCTGGCAGCTCAAGTGGCCTGACGGCCACTTCCTCCTGTGCAAGGCTGCTGCCGGAGGCAATGGGGTGCTTGAGCTTGTAGATGCTTTCGGCGGGCAGCACAAAAAACCTGTGTCGGTCGAGGTAGCCCCCGTCGCGCGTGCGCAGGAGGAAATACTGCGGCCCGTAGCTTTCTAGTATGGCATCGACCGCGGGCGGGTAGGCATCGCCTCCTTTTCCTGTAATCGTCTTGGGGATATCTAGCGGAATGCGCCCCTTTTGCTCAAGATCGTCCCAGCTTATAATCATGGCTGCCTCCAGCGTGAAACAGACCAGATGCGTCCATTCTCGGGGGTGTTGTTGCCATCGGCCTAGACGGCTGTATGCAAGTTTCGCCTCGGCCATCACGGTGCCGTCCGGGACCGACAGAACCCGGCATACGTTGTTATCTTGGGAGACGAATAAGCGGTCGCCGACTCGATTGAAGAGCACCTGCGTTGCCTTTCGCCCGACCCCCCTGGCTGGCACGTCCAGTACCGTCTCGACCGACAGTGGTCTCTCGGCGGTGCTGCCAAAGGCAATCGACTTGATGGTTATCCTATTCGAGTTTGACACGTATGCCAGCCGGTTTTGTCCGAGGTTCCAGGAAAGTGCATCGATATGAGACCGTCTCCAGGACCATCTATCAACCTCGTGCGTCTTCTTCGTCGGTGGGTCATAAACAAAGACGGCCGCTTCCGCTTCGTTGGCCGCATATGCCACTGGATCGCTGGAGCTACGCCCTATTGCGAGCAAATCAACGCGTATTCGGCCGCCCGCGCGGCCATCGGAGCTCGAGAGCGGCGTTGGTGGTCTCGGGCTGTCCATTCTGTCATCTTCAGAGTCGCTGCCCGCGATGCCAACCGGCGCCGCATCGGCCAGCCTCCGCAAGCAATCTGGTTCCCAGACCTTGCAAGTCCCACCCGGTGTCGTATGATAGAGTCTGGCTCCGTTCGGACTAAAGACGGCGTGCTGTGTGGGCCCCTCTGCAACCAGCTTGTACAATACTGACATGGTTGCGAAGTCAAAGATGCTGATCGGTCCCCCGTAATCGACAAGGAAGACCTGCCCGTTCGGGGAGCAGGTGACTCCGTGGGCGCAATCATCGCTCTTCTTCTGCTCGTAGGTGTCAGTGACATGATCCCATTTGAACAATTGCCCGTCATGCGTGCCCAGGATCTCTCCAGAAGGATGCCAGACGTGGCAGTTCGTGCCCGTGTGCGAATGGACTCCGCCACGACCCGGCCTGCCTTCGCGTTGGAGCCTGGTTATCATCTCGGGAGGCTCTACGCTCCAAATAGATAGCGGAAAGGTGCGATACGCAACGGCGATGTGGGAGCAGTCACTGTTGAAAGCGACGGACGAAGGCGTCCCTATGAAGGATCCTCCAGGGACCTTTTTCTCCTCCAGCAATTCGCGGCTCAGCGCGCTCCAGACCGCAGCATCCCCTTTTTGAGTCGGGAGCTTATAAACTTCCCTCACGTCCGATATCATGAACAAATTGTCGCTCTCGTCGAATTTGAATTCGATCGCCCAATCCTCTTCGGGGTTGTCGACCGAGAGAAGCAGGGACCAGTCTGCAGACTTCCACACAAATGTCCGAGAACGTGTGTAGGCCGCCAGGAGGGTGCCCGGCTTGTTGAAAGCGATGGCGCCGGTGACGGCACGTTCCCCTAGATCGAGAACCATGCGCTCTTCAAAAAGAGCAGTTCCGTATATCCTGATAGCGTCGCTCGCAAGAGCGAGATACAGGGACGATGTCGCTAGATAACTGGCATCGGCAGAGATGCGAGCCAGGCAGTCACCCCAGCTGCTTTCCGAGAGGCCGGAAACAAAGAGGCTTGCCCCGGGACCCGCGCTGAATTTTTGGTGGATGATGGATGATGTAGGACACAACGCGGGAACGCATTTGTAGATCAAGGTGGGGTCCTCCAAGAGATATGGTCCAAATTTAGCCGGGAGTTTCATCAGATCCACAGCCCAAGACTCCAACAGGGACACGTCTTCCGGTCGGTGAGGGAGAGGTGATCCGGATCCATCCGGTTTGACGCATTTTTGGAGATATCCAGAGAGTTTTCGCGACGCCCCAGGAAGTTCCGAGAGCCGGCTGGTCATGGCCAGGTATTGGATCCACACTAGGGGGTACGGGCCGTTGAAGAACATGGCCAAAGCCTCTAGGACCCGGGCAGAGCCAATCGATGCTTCTTGCAGATGGTCTGGCCAGAAAGCGCTAGAGTAGTGGAGGGGTTTCGGCGGGTTCAGCCTGCTGAGCTTTTGCCTCAAAGTCTTGTCGCAGAGTGTCGCAAGACACTTGATGAGCAGGTCTTCGTTCGCTCCCCTTGGGTCGGACGAGAACGGAGCGTCCCTCTCCCTCATGAGGTACTCGCGGGCGGAGTGATGGACCAGCTCCACCCAGCCGTGGGCGACGACCACGAACTGCCCGCAAACCTGGCTGACCGTATGACTGAAATCCATGATATCCTTGGTCTCTGCCGGGTAGAGCTCCAAGAACTCGTCCACCGTAACGGGGGTCTTGGCAAACATGGCGCATATCATGAGAGCTCTGGCCAATTTCTTGTCTTCTTCCATGCTCGGGGCAGTTATGGTGGCCATCATTCGATCGTAAAGTTGGCCCATGTCGTCGGGTGTGGATTTTAGAACTTGCCGGACCTGATCCTCTCGTGTCTTCCCGATGACAGCTTTTCCAACAAGGCTGGCCCAGAGAAAGCTGCCGTGCGACCGAGCAACAATCTCATCGACGAGCTCCAGTTTGAATTCATCCCCACAGATGAGATGATTAACCTGATCGGTAACAGACAGCCGGATGTCGTCTCGATTGTCTGGCAAGGGTGTCTCCACTACACCTATCTTCTTCCTCGCGGCTTGGAATGCACGATGGATGCTTTCTAGTGGGCGGCTGAAGACGAGGATGCGGAGCATGTGGCTGTCGAAATCAGCGACAGCGGAAAGCTGGTCCACCACCTGATTGCTTGAGTCTGCCTCGTCTAGACCGTCTATGACCCAGAATATTCTCTTTTCCGTCTTGACAGTGGCCAAGACGGATTTGAAAATGCTCTCCCAGACCGTCTTGGCGTCCGCCTCGGACACACAAACCCCTGCCTTGGCGAGATCGACAAGGACCTCGCGGAACTCGTTCAGCTGGAGAGCAGTTTGGTAGGCGAGGGACAGAAGCATGTGGCTAGCAGACTTCTTCTGGCGCTGTCCATACTTGAAGAAATAGTATGAGCAGCTGTGCCCTGCTCCGTTTAGATGGTCGACGACGGAGGAGCATGTGATGGATTTTCCATTGCCGGGTTCAGCGTGCGCCCAGAGAACACAACTCTGCGTAGACTGCAGCCATTTGCCAAACTCCGGGCTTTCAATGAACCGCTCGCAGGTGCCCTGCTTCCGCGAAGCGCGATAAGAGGCGAGGTCTTCGTCCGGGGGCCCAGCAATACCTAGCAAGTCCGCAAGGTGCTGAATGTCCTTTTTGGTATTCTCCCCGCGCTTGGCAGATGCCGGCGATGCCGAGGTGACTATGCTGCGGAGCGCACCAAGGATAGAAACGTAGTTGGGGTCCTCCGGGCTGGTGAACTTGCAAGCGTTGTGGTGGTCGGCGTTGAGCGGTATTTTGGTTTCTGTCGGGAGGCCCGTCACAGCGGCCGCTGTTTCGACAATCATGAAAGAGGCTGGACCGACAGCAGTCGATAGTGTTTCGTAAAAGGAGAAGATCTCGAGTTTCGGGGCATGGTGCCGGAATGCCTTATCAATCTCATCAATCGTTGGGCTCTTCCGCGCGAGCTCCTTGACGTACTCCCGCGAAGAGTGGCCAAAGACGGAACCTGCAAGGAGTTTGTTCAGGGTTTCGGCAAGATCCGTGCCGCGGTGAGGAGTAGCAAGGAAGACGACGCCCTTGACCATGGCAACGATGCTCTTGTACTGGTCGTTCGAGTGGCCCTCGACGAACGCTTTTTTAAAGACCAAGCCCCCCATCGAATGAGCGACAATGACGATTGGGACCTGGCCCAGGCGCTCGGGAGTGGTCTCTCCATATTTCATGCGAAAGAGGAGATCAGCGGCGAAGTCTCCAATGGTGGATGATGCCTGCTCCTTTCTAGACGAGAAGTGTGCGTTGTAGCCAAAGGTGAGCACGCGGGCAGTGGGCAGGGCGTGTGGAAGCCATAGCTGGGGCCAAAAGTTGTCCAGATCCCGGTCGCGACACCATGTTCGACGGCTGGTCCCGCCGAGTCCGTGCAGGAAGACGATGTCTACCTCTCGCTCGGCTTCGGGGGTATGCAGGATGATCAGACCGAGAGGGTCGTTGCTGCGGTCCTGCGTCCGCTGTTTCTGGCGCGAAGACGACGATAGCGAGGTTTGAAGTTGGGCGTAAACGTCGGATAGCGCCGACGGCCGTCGCTGGCTGTCTGAAATGCTCTGGCTCACAGGACCTCGTCGCGGAAGCTCGGTGGAGCGGTCAGGAGCTGGCGCCGAGACCTCACAGGATGGCTGAGAAGGGGCCGTCGATGTTTGGCTGCTTTCTGCGTCACTTGGACTGCGATGCCGACGCCCTTTGATGCGTTTCCACTATATTCAATCGGCGCTTCCCTTCCATCAGATATCCTTGTTCAATGAGCGGCCGCTTTCGCAACATGCCTCTTCCAGACTGAAGAAGAAATGGGAAGAGGCAGGTGGCGGGAGCAACCTACCATCTTGTGGAGCTATCGCAACCCCAGCTTACGAGATCTTGTCGTTGAGCTTTGGTGCCAGAGATTAGCATCGCCAACATTGATGGCTCCTTCCCTCTCAACATCTTCACCAGCTGAACTTCCTTCCGCGCCAGGATGTAACCCCTGGGCGGGGATCCGTTCGGCGCTTGCGCCAACAAATCACTTCTCGCCTCAGCCATCCCAGGCTGCATATGTGCGGCGCTTGCAGGCTCCAATGAACGACTTCTCGTCTCGATGGGCTCGCTGTCGCCCCATCCGCTCATCGTATCTTACGCACAAGCAGAAAAATTGAAAGGCGAAGTTGACGTGCTGATGCTGGAAATATGTATACATCTTTTGCCAGCGAGGGAACACCAAGTCCTGCTCAGCGGCCCGGCGCCACGGCCCCCTGGGCTTGGCGGATGGTTTCTCGGGCCCTGGGTTTATGGCACCACCTGACGCACTCGTGGTCAGGTCGAGAACGGTTTGAATCGGCAGCCCTGTGCTGGCAAATGTGTTCTATGTATACCCTCCGAAACATTCTGGGATAATGACAAACACCCGGGATACCGCTGTAGAAGCTGCATTGACCCCGCAGCACGGTTACGAACTGTTTCTATTGATTCATTGGTTCTCGTCAGGAGGTCGCTCTTGATGGGAACTCGGTTCAGCCGGCGGGCCGCGGAATAGGGCAACCCACTTGCGGTGGAGCTAGAGTGGCTAAAAAGGAGCAGATGGCGTCTCCGCCCTGCTGTGAGATCTTAGCCCTGGAGAGGCTGGACAAGTCCAGACTGGGGCGGGCCGGTCATTATCCATCTGCTGTAGCCTTGGCGCCGTGTCTTTTTCCTTGCCCGCTCATTCCCGAATGGCTGGCCAGTCCCGAGCCACGCTCGTTGCCTTGTTCGGTCTCCTTTGACCTGGCATCTTTTGTTCACACATCTTTCTTGTCGTTTGCGCAGTTGACAGAGGCTGGTCCAACGAGGCGGCCAGAAGCTCCGCCATGGGTCGCGTCGCGTCTGGGACAAAAGCCTTCGCCGCAGCGCCTATCCACCTGGCTGGCCTGCCGCGCAAGATCCGCCTGCTGTTGCTTCTCGCTGCCTCTGGCATTGCCATCTTCCTACTCCCAAGCGGCGGTGGCCGTCGGCTGAGCCCGCACCACAGCGCCACATTCGCCAAGACCGACATTCTCCGCCATATCGACCCCTTGATCGGCACTGCCAACGGAGGCCATGTTTTCCCCGGCGCGACGCTGCCGTACGGCATGGTGAAGGCGGTGGCCGACTGTGACTCTCGCGCGGAGAACGCTGCTGGCTTCGTGTCCGACAATTCCAAAATCTTTGGATTCTCTCATCTCCACGACTCTGGCACTGGTGGGAACCCGTCCCTGGGGAACTTCCCACTATGGGTCCACGCGGGATGCCCCGAGGGCGACGCTCAGAAGTGCGTCTTCTCGTCCGCCACCAGAGGAGTCCCCAGAGTCAACGGGTCCGCTCGGGCGACGCCGGGCTACTTCGCCATCGAGCTCACCAACTCGGTCAAGGCCGAGATGACGACCACGGAGCGCGCCGCCCTGTACCGCTTCTCATTCCCGGGCGCTTCCACCCTCGTAGACCAGAAAGGCGATCGCATGCCATTCAGCCCCCTGCTGCTCCCGGATCTGACCGACCTTAGCAACAGCCGCTGGAGCGGCGACGTCAAGGTGCAAATCGATGCCGGCTCGTCGACGGCTCGCATTACGGGCCACGGGGTGTTCGCGCCTTCCTTCGGCACAGGCAGCTACAAGGCCTTTGTCTGCGTTGACGTCCGCGGTGCTCGCGTCGGCAAGTCCGGCACCTTCAAGGGCGATCTCGACGTCAGCGAGGAGGTCAAGGAGCTCAAGCCGGCACCCCCAGGGACAGCGGGCGCCTGGGTCCAGTTCGAGGCGCCGCCGTCCAGGCAGGCGTCCATCATGGCTCGAGTGGGCATTTCCTTCATGACGGTGGAGCAGGCTTGCGCCAACGCCGAGGCCCAGATACCCGACTTCGACTTCGACGGAACCTTTGCCGCTGCCCAGCGGGCTTGGCGTGAAAAGCTGAGCGTAGTTAAGATCGATACTCGTGGCGTAAACGAATCGTATGCGACCACTTTTTGGTCCGGTCTCTATAGATCGCTGATATCTCCCCAGAACTACACGGGTGAAAATCCGTTGTGGGAGTCGAAAGAGCCTTATTTCGACTCGTACGTGTTTTCCATCCCATCCCTTGCACCGTCTCATCCCTTGCATTCGCTCCACTCCTATCTCCTGCATATGACTGGCTGCCCGTTCCTGAAGTCTCGGAATTCCCCGAGGCTTACTATCGTACCGAGGACAGGCTGCCACTGTCACCCAGTCCAACATGACTGTGCTGCAAGCTTCGATCACGTACACTCCCTGTGAACTACCCGTCGAGGTCCCACCAGTCGCTAACATAGCGAGGCCAAAACACAGGTTCTACTGCATATGGGACTCTTTCAGAGCCCAGCACCCTCTGCTGACAATTGTCGACCCCGTCGCGCAAGTTGAGATGCTTCGCACTCTAATCGACATTTATCGGAACCTGGGTAAACTTCCGGATTGTCGCATGAGCTTCAGCAAGGGTTACAGCCAAGGCGGGTCAAATAGCGATATTTTGATCGCGGACGCCTATGTCAAAGGGCTGCGTGATGGGATCGACTGGAAAAGGGCATACGAAGCCGTGGTTTCGGATGCTGAAGAAGAGCCAAAGTTGTGGTCATTCGAGGGGCGAGGAAATCTCCAATCATACCACAGACTCGGTTACATCCCAGTGGATGATGAGGACAAGCTCGGCTCTGGACCGTCGAGCAGGGAGATATCCCGCTTGGTTGAGTACGCTTACGATGACTTTTGCATCTCCTTGGTGGCCAAGGGCCTTGGGCACAAGGAGGACGCGACAAAATACCACAAGCGAAGCGGCAATTGGAAGAACATCTGGAGCGAACAGTAAGCCCCATCCCACCCTTTTCTCAACGTTTCGTCTGCCCATCCGGGCGTAGTTGACCCCTTTTTATCTGTGTCTCGAATGCTGACCGTCTTCGTTTTCTCCAGGTCCCTTGACATCTACAGAGAAACCCACGCGGGCGACATCGTCTTGAGCCCCTTCAAAGGCTTTATGCAGCCTCGGAAGCGGGACGGACAGTTCGTGTACCATAATGTCCGCCTATGCAGCCCCAAAACCAATTTCCATGGCTGCTACTACGACACGCGGTTTTCCTCGTATGAAGGGAGCTCGTGGCTATACAGCTTTTTCGTGCCGCAGGACATGGCGGCTCTGGTCGAAAAGATGGGAGGCCACAAGACCTTCGTCGACCGTCTGAATTACTGGCACGAGGAGATTGCATATATGGGCAATGAGCCGACCTTCCTCACTGCTTTGCAGTTCCACTATGCAAAGAGGCCAGATATGAGCTCGTACTGGATCCACCGATACATCCCCAGCCAGTTCAACACCAGCATCAACGGAATCCCTGGAAACGACGACTGCGCCATGGGTGCCTTCAGCAGCATGGTCATGATGGGATTCTTTCCCGTGGCCGGCCAAGACGTGTATCTCATCACGCCGCCCTTCTTCCGGGAGATCTCCATCCTGGCCACCGACCCGGGGGCCAGAGCCGCAGGCAAGCGGGCGACCATCAAGATCCGCAACTTCGACCCGACGTACGGCAGGAAGTACATCGAGAGCGCAACCCTCAACGGAACCCCGTTTACGCGCAACTGGGTCACGCACGAGTTCTTCCGCGAGGGCGGCACGCTTGAGCTAACCGTCACGGACGATCCCACGACGGGCACCTGGGGCACAACCGACCCAGACCTTCCTCCCAGCTATCCCGTCGGAGAGCGCGATGACATCGTCGACCCGGCAAAGCTGCCCGAGACAAGCCGGCGGGAACTTGGCGATCCTGGTGATCCCTATCGGTCCCAGACTGGAGGGGAGTCATAGCCTAGATATAGCATGTTCTTTGCGCTGCCGCCTTTTACAATGTCATAATATGCGGTCTCAAATAAGAAAAGATTGTTCATGTAACCACCCTCGTCGCGCGGTTGAAGATGAGGCACATTCAACCGCAGCAGCCAAGAGTTCCATGCCATTAACCTCGCCTCCAACCTCTTTATCCCCATTCAGAAGCAAGGGGAGAAATCTTTTTTCCCTTCTTCATTTTTTCCCCACGAAAAGCCCACCGAACCGCCCATACGGCCTAGCGGCCCGCCTACGTAAACGGCGCTGCTATCCATGCTTGCCTTTACCAAAACTCCCTCCGTCGAGCAGAGATGCAGGGATTTTACACGCAAATTAGAACGCCTCAGCATGCCCGTATATTAAATGTAGCTTAACCTCGACTCCATCGAGCACGCGTCCTGCCACTCTCCCTCTTGCACCTTCTCCTAGCCTCTCCTTCCTTTCTTTCGGCAGCGCCTTCCTTCCCGTACCTGTGGGTCTGTGCCTGCTAGTGGAGTGCGGGAGTGATGGCTCTTGGGGGAGGCGGGCAGGAGCAACTGCACCTTGTTCCTCCCCGAGTGGTTCGCTGGCTAGCTAATTATACCCTCACTCCGAATCATCACCATCGTTTCCAATGAGCATCTGCATTTCTGCTTCCAGCTCATCTTCGACCTCGGACTCGTCCTCTTTTTCGAACCCGCCTAGCTCAAGCGCCGGGTTGTATGCATCGAGTTCCATGCCTGGATCGAAAAACTCCGGAGGCACCTTGGCTGCTGTAACGGCTACCCGTATATCATCGTACCTATTTTCAGGGAAGCCCATTTTAACGAGGTTCGAAAAATAGGTTTCTATACAGATATTATTTTGATAATCGTTAGCCAGCCTATCCTAGAGGCTCAAGCTTCCCGCCGTCCATCCAGTCTTTATTTGTTTGCTGTGGTTGTGATAGGTCAGGCCACAAGGGGGTCGTCTGGTGGGTGCCAAAGTGGTGTTATTCTACAAGATGAGGAGGGAAAAGGATAGAAACGGGCCTCGTCCTTGGAGGGTTCGAGGCGGCCCTTATATACAGGAGTCCTGGCCCAAGGGGCACCCCTTGGGTCACATGATCCGTGCCCAGCACGGATCCATAACAGGCTGCGCTTAAAGAAAGGAAAAGAGGACGAAGGACGGAGCTTGAGCAGTCGAGTGAATATGCCAGGAAGGAAAAGTGGGGCCATCTCGCGTCGATGACGCACCTTCCCGGCCAAATCACCTTCCTCTGAATGACTGCCTATAGGTAGAGGCGCACCTTCCAAATTCGAATTCGGCAGAGCTTTCCGGCATGCGGAGAACCGGTGCACCCGTGGCTACAGGTAGGTGCAGGCATTGGCTGGTCGTCTTGCAAGCAAGTGGTATTGGGCACATCGATCCGGTGGGCTGTGTAGGACAGACACCGCCGCCAAGCAGACTTGGGATAGATGAACCTGACGAGGGGATAGCTCTGCAGGGTGTCATGAGGGCCCAGCTCGAAAAAGCGCTGCGCAAACGAGATGCTTTTTGGCTCAGTCCTCCGCTTGTTGGGGCTGTACATTGTAGAAGAGACGGGCCGCCCTGGCCGAGCTGATGGACTTAATCGGGTTCTCCTGCCAGCACCCCGGGGTCAGTCTTGGCGACTGCCTATGTAGTGGCGCAGTAAAGCGAGATGGGTCTGGACTCGTTGGGTGGCGTGGTCTTCAATGCCACGGCCTTCATGTGGAAGAAATGACGGGCAATGTTCCACGGGTAGGCTGTAGCTGCTCGACTGGCAGCCGCCAACGCCTGCTGAGCCCGTCGATAGCCGCTTTATCTCCAGATGCAATGTCGGCGTTAGGATTCAAGCAGCCCAAGACGGCCTGTGGCTCTTCATACGGTCTGGGAATTTCTCCCGAACTTTCCTCAGCGACGGCTGAAACTGGTGGTGGCATGATTCCCGCTGCGGGCACATGGCCAGACACTAGCCTCACAGCCAGGGTAAGTAGCTTCCAAAACAGCCTCATAAGGTGATGACGCCGAAGCCCGAGTGAGCGACCACCACGGGGGAGGCGGATACACCCCACGCTGTTGCCATGGTGTTAACCGCGCCATCATCGAAGACGCCGAGAAGCTTCGGTGGTACCGAAGCCCGCGGGAAGGACTTCCACGGACATGATGTACGCACCATGACGCCAAAGAAGGTTTCAGCGGCACTGGCTGCTTCGAGCTAGCTCGCAGCAGAAGACGACCCGATAGATGACCGAGGCTCCCGTCGGCTTAGTGCCTTCAGTTTTCATTCAACGCTATGTATGTAAACCTCGTGCGGACCGTAAGTAGGCTCGTATGGTTCTGTGCGTACCCAGTTGGTCGTGAACTGGGCCCTGGAAAAGAGCGAGATGTGAGTGAGCCATCCTCAAACCATTTCCCTGCCATGCCGTGCCCAGCGCCGGTCTATTCACGGCAGGCGTGCAGGCGATTTTCCGCAGGGAGCTGGCTTATACGGGTTGGTTTTTTAGGGCACGCCTCGCACGTAGAGACCGAGGATAGCCTACTAGGATCTAGGAATCCAGGAGTACAAATTCCAGGGTTCTGTGTTGCGGTTTGGGTCAGTTCGCTCCCTGCGAACGGCCGAGAAAAGCTCGTCGAGACAAGCTTCCGGCCCATGACAGAGTGATCCTCTGCCAGCTTGTGGTTGCCGAGTCTTTATCCAGCCAAAGTATTCTATTTTTTATCTACTAGAGCTAATGGGAACCGCGCAAGAGACACATCGCCCTGACCGATGCCAAGTCCCTGGGGAGGGATATTGTGTCGCACACTCTGAAGGATACGGCGCACATGGATGAGATTTCTTCGCCTGGGCCGGTCGTACTGTTCTTCAATTCCGTCGTCGCGGACTCTAGGACAAGCGCCCGCCGTCAACACGACCCAGCGACGTGAACGGGTTCTGAGGGGGGTTAGCGGGTTCAGCCAACGGTCGTGGCGTGGTCCGTCATAGCCGACACTCTCGAGAATCCGACGTCCGAAGTCAGCCGGTGTACGCCGCAACCCCGCCAATCCACGGCAGTTCACGTAACCGTTCGCGAGCAGCGAGTCTCCCCGTTCAAGACCCGGCGGTCCGGCCGGCGGACAGGCCGGGCATCGGATTTCCAAGGTGTCACCTGGAATCAAAGCAAGGAGAGGAGAGGAGTCGGACGACGCGGCCGGGAGCCGAGGAGGGGAAGAAGCTTTGGCAGAGGACGCATTCCGGTAGGTCTACATTAAGTAGATGCGAGAGAGGGTTGAGGAGTGCCCACCACCGCCCACCGACCGGGCCGATCTCGACGCGAAGCCGGCCACCGTCCGCCAGAAGATGGCCCTCCGATTCAGGCGACCTGACGGTTGCAGATGTTTGGCCACGTCGAGTCCAACCTACCTCGCATCTCCCACCACAACGAAGCCCATCCTGCTGATGACCGAGGGAATATGATCTACGCATTCTATGGTGCCGCCTTTCGTGCCAGCTTGAGCGCTGATGCCGCCGAGCTTGCCGAGCTCTTGACCGACGAGGATCCTGGTGGCCCTCTGACAGGCGAAGTCGGGGCTGGTACAAGCGGCGTAGCGTACCGCGTCGTAGAGCGTCTTCGCCAAAGATTTGCCGGTGCCTTTCTTGTCCAAGCCACCCCCTACAGCTTTAATTGTTGCAGTCAATACCTTTTTATGCGACCCAGAACATCAAGGGGGCAACATTGCCTCAAGCTTTCGAGACCAAGGAGAATGATGATACTCAACGACACCACCATCAAGTGAAGCTTCAGCCGTTTCAGTCGAGGACCATTCTCGGGCTGGAGGACCATTCTCGGGCTGGTGGCTGGGCGGGAATGACAGGCGGCGATCCAAGTTGGTGGGCCCCAAGAGGTCCACAACAGACTTCATCATCATCACCAGGACTGGCACGAATGACACAGAGGGTCTTCACTCTCCGCTGGCATCGGCTTACCCTCAACTCTCCGGCACGGGAAGGACTCCCGGGCTCTCGTGGGAGAAGTTCCTCGCGCCACGTAGTCTACGTGGTCACTGTGGCTGGCTATATCTGCCGTAAGACCACCCGCTGGCTGGCAGAGAAGGACGCGGTGCCTTCTTCGGCTCTTCCTCCCCTCGCCACTTTACGCTAGCGGCAAAGAGAAGAAGGCCTTTGCCTCAGGCCGGTACCGAATTTCCTACGACACCCAGAGACTCTGGCCTTTGGCTGCAACGTGGGCGACGGAGCTGCGCTAGCCAAGACACTTGACGGCCTGCGGAGCCCGAGCAAGCACCATTTAATAGGAGCTTTGAGTTTATCATGCATGCCACGGCTTTGGCCTTTTCCAGGCAACGCGGTGGGTTACATGCCTTGGCCCAGCAGTTTCCCGACTTCCGGTAATTAAACTTCAAAAGCCCAGACGGGGCGCCTCTCGGAACTACAGACATTTCTGTTTTCTTCCAACACCTTTTTACCATGGGCATTATGGGACGTAGTCACCGCACTTCCGACTTCATGTTTCCCAAAGCTCGGATTACAAATCAATTTAAACCTAGGGATTTATCGTCACCAAGCCGTGTTATTTCCAAAACTACCTCGCTCCTCTACAAACACCAAAGACCATCGAAATCACCTTTCCATGCAAGGTAATGAGCACCAAGGGGTCGCATCGATCCACTTCCATAAAATGATCTGAGGAAACATACCCTCCCTTCAACATCCGTGCTGTCTCGTAACCGAGTGCTTTCGAAAATAACCTTTCGAAACCCAAAACAGCGATAACAAGAGCAAGAGTATAAATTTTAGCAATCAGAAGAGAGTACTCATGGGCGTCGCAAAAAAAAAGAATAGCTACATCCGCGTAGAAGAAAATTGCCAAAAGGAAACTCCGGGTTTAAAAAAAAAGATATTAATCGAACACGAGCTGGCTTTTGATAAAAGCTAGCGCTCTTGTGGACAAAGATATTTCTAAAGAGGGTGATTAATGGGCGTTGAGATGTAGGGAGGGTCTTTTTTTTTATTAATTAATATTGTGCATAGAGACAATGGATACACGATCCAAACCACCAAAAAGCCTGCTTTTGGATCAGATTCATAATCATCTCAAATCCACCACACTTTTTTCAGTCCACCTGATACCAGTCGCTCAGGCCGGAGGAGCAGCAAAAAGATGCAAAACTTTAATTGCGGGCTCCAGGGAAGATCGAAGCAAGAAACGGAACAAGCCACTATCCCCCATCGGCTTTAGCTTGGACAAGATTCACACAGAACTTCGTACTTCATTTTCAAACAGGTCGGAATATAATGGCGCAGAGATTTTTGATACAGACTTGGCCAGGAAATTAACAAGTAACGCCGCAACATCATAGAAACGCGTCTGATCATCGAAAGTCATTTTGTTCTTATCTTAGACGCCCGCACCTCTGCTTTTTATGCGGTGTTCCAAGACAATACCCGGAGTGCAGCACCCAAGAAACCCTAATTTTGCGAAAGACCCCTTCCACATAGTGCCTGTGGCCCGAAAAAACCCGCGAAGATACGAAAGACATGAAAGATACTGTGATATAGACCACCCCACTTAACGCGACGACATGGCCTTGGTGACAGTTCGCTTCAGGGCCAGCTCCTTCTTCTTGAGGTCGTCGGCAGACGAGTCGGCGAGCTCCAGCTGTGCCATGGCCTCGCTGAGGCTGTTCTCGATCTTCTCCTTCTGGCCACGCTTGAGCTTGAGGGACAGGGTGGGGTCGGAGATGATATCCTCGACGCGCGAGATGTAGGACTCGAGCTGCTGCTTCGCCTCGAACTTCTTGCTGAACTCGGCGTCGTTGTTCTTGAACTTCTCCGCCTCTGTAACGGTGCGTTAGTGTTGTGCTGGGCCTTTGAGATGAAGCAAGACACTTACCAGCAACCATAGCCTCGATCTCGCTAGTGCTAAGCTTGCCGACCGAGTTGGAAATGGTGATGTTGGCGCTTCGTCCAGACGACTTCTCGCTGGCGGTAACCTTCAGGATACCGTTGGCACTAGAGAGAATCGCCTTGTTAGAGTCGACTAAGCACGAGTTTTAAGCAGGGACTACTTACTCAACCTCGAAGACAACCTCGAGGACAGGCTCTCCTGCCCGCATGGGCGGGATAGGGGCAAGCGTGAACTCTCCCAGCGACGTGTTATCGTCGCAGTTGACACGCTCGCCCTGGAACACGGGGAACTGAACGGTTTGTTGGTTGTCGCTGACAGTGGTGAAGGTCCTCTTCTTCAGAGTCGGAACAGGCGTGCCACGGGGAACAACGGGAGCGAAGATGTTGCCCTCCATGGCAACACCGAGGGAGAGAGGTGCCACATCGAGCAGCAGCAGGTCGCTGGTGTCGGCAGACGTGGCCTTGCCCGAAAGAACACCGGCCTGAACAGCCGCACCATAGGCCACGGCCTCATCGGGGTTGATGCTCTTCTCGAGCTTCTTGCCGTCGAAGAACTCGGATAGCAGCTTCTGGATGCGGGGGATACGGGTTGAGCCGCCGACCAGAACGATCTCGTCAACAGCCGACTTCTCGATAGCGGCGTCCTTCAGAACCTGGGCGACGGGCTCGAGGGTGCCCTTGAAGGCAGTAGCGTTCAGCTCCTCAAACCTGGCACGGGTAATCTGCAGGTTGAAGTCCTCGCCGTCGAAAAGCGAGTCGATCTCAATGGTGGTCTGGGCACCGTTGGACAGGGTCCTCTTGGCACGCTCGCAAGCGGTCCTGAGCCGACGGAGGGCACGGGCATCGCCCGACAGGTCCTTCTTGGTCTTGCGCTGGAAGTCCTTCTTGCAGTGGTCGAGGAGGTTGGTGTCGAAATCCTGGCCACCCAGGTGGGTGTCACCAGCGGTGGCCTTGACGGTAAAAACACCACCCTGGATGTTCAGGAGCGAGACATCGAAGGTACCACCACCCAGGTCGTAAATCAGAACGTTGCGCTCCTTGTCCGACTTGCCGGCACCCAGACCGTAGGCGATGGCAGCAGCAGTGGGCTCGTTGATGATACGGAGGACGTTCAGGCCAGAGATGGCGCCGGCGTCCTTGGTGGACTGACGCTGGTTGTCGTTGAAGTAAGCCGGCACGGTGATGACGGCCTTCTCAACCTTCTTGCCAAGCTTGGCCTCGGCAATCTCCTTCATCTGCAGGAATAAAGATACATGACCATGTTAGAAGACATGGAGGGCACACAGCAACACGGAGTCGGCCCAGAAAATGTGCACGAGTGTGTGGGAGGGACTGACCTTGGTCAGGACCATGGCGGAGATCTCCTGGGGCGAGAACTTGTGGGTGGAGCCAAGGTACTCGACCTCAACCTTGGGGTTGCCTTCATCGTCGACGACCTTGAAGGGCCACGACTCCATGTCCTTCTTGACAGTCGGGTCATCGAAGCGGCGGCCAATGAGACGCCTAGCGAGGTTGAAAGATTAACGTTAGCAGATCAAGTGTCTTGGAATGGTGTGGGCGCAACGACTGGCGTAAAGGACGTTGCGAAAGGAACGAAGAGAGGAGATCGGGAGTTGGCTGACTTGACATCGAAGACAGTGTTCGCCGGGTTCATGGCAGCCTGGTTCTTGGCAGCCTCGCCGATGAGGCGTTCGCTCTCGGTGAACGAGACGAACGAGGGGGTGGTGAAGCTACCCTGCTCGTTGGCGATGATCTCGACATTGCTGCCCTCGTACGTGGCAACGCAAGAGTATGTGGTGCCTGTGATGGGAAACAGCCGGCGAGGGTGGTGTCAGCAGAGGGGGAAAGAAAGTTTGTGCACAAATCGCTTTGGAGAGCAGAGTAGATCGACGTACCCAGATCGATGCCAATGGCACCGTCGTAAACTTCTGTCGACATCTTGGCGATGGGTTCCTGACGGATGTGCCTGGGAAAAGATCGGGTTTGGGGCTGGTACAGCGGGATGGTGTCGCTCTGCAAGGTGGGAGGAAAAGCAGGTGCGCTCGTGGGGTGGGTGGCAGAATTTATCACAGAAAAATCCACGAAAATTTTGTAAGTTGCATTCGAACTTTTTTTTTCGCTGGGGCGGGCTGATCGCCCCACTCTATCAGAGTTGGGACACCCCGCCAGCGAATTGAGGGGTCCAGTATGCATATCTAGGCGCTGAGAAGAGAGAGGGAAAAAGAAAAAAAGACCGGAGTCGTTAAGCGCGACGACACCCACCGCAAACCGGGGTTCCCGTCCATTACTTCTATTTGCCGGGCGGCTGGTCGAAAAGGGTTCGCCTGCATGAATAGCTTTACAGAATTGACTATGAAAGACTGCTAGCCGACGCCGTGATACAAGGAAGCTATAAAGACGCTAGGGTAGGTACCTATAGGGAATTCGAGAGGAAGCAAAAAATAACTGGAAGACGACTGTTCCGCTAATGTGAAACATGCGTTGGCAAGAGGCCGAGAAACCCAAGGCCTCGCAGGAAGATAGCTATGTAGGTAGGTAGGGGTTCACAAGTAATACAACAGAAGTGCGTAGTTCGATGCCCAGGCGGCTCCAAGCATAGGGCCTCATTGCACTTCTTGTGTGTAATGTAGCGTCAGGACACAAATTTGTCGACATCGAGACCGGAATTGTGTTGGTAATGTGACTCCCATGTCCACACCTGAGATCTCTAAGGGGGAGACCAGCCAGCCGAGGCCCGAACAGAAAACCACAGTGCTTCCATGACTCTCCCCGGGCCAGTGAGCGGTGAGGATCACTGACTTCACCCTCCCAGGACATGCAACTAAGTTGTGCTGACACGCCTGTTGGCAAACTGGAGGACCCCAGAAATTAAGCAAGAAACATCCATGCTAAAAAGGGCCCTTTTCGCTGCCTCACTGCCGCACCAAGTTGGCCAGCACATTGATCATCTCGAATTCCGCATCGATACCATCTGGAAATGTGGCATCCTTGGGCGCCGCGGCGACCATTTGCAATGAGATCTTGTTGACTCCGTGCTGAAGTTGGGCGTCAAACAGCATCTGCGATTTCTCGACCTGGCCATTCGGGAGCGGTGGGGATATCACACGCGGCAAGACGCGGCCATTTACGATGGCGTAGAGCTTATACGGGCGTCGGCCATCAAGCAGCTGAGGAGAGATTGTGGGCATGATCTGGACATTCCAGGAGCTCACGGGTATGTTGACAGACACCGACTGTTGGGTGAGCTTTGGGTGTGCTGGCAGGCAACACTCGAAGCGCGACTCTACGTTCCGCGCGTTCGGATGCGTCCTGATGACGAGTTGTGTTATGAGAGCGTCGGCGAGACCTGCCAAGATTAAAGACCAGTCAGCAACCAAATAGTGAGGCGAAATGGGGCCCTAAATCTTGACCGCGCTTACCCCTTCCAGGATGGCGACATTTGGAATCGTAGAGTTTCGCCAGGCTTGCTCCCAGTGTGTTGTGCTGCTGAGTGGAGGTGGTCTGTGCATCTTTGCCTGCTACCACTGGAGCCTGGCCGTTTGGCGTTCCAAGCGGGACGTGGCCGGAGAGAGCGGTGGGAGCACCTGGTGTAACGGCAACCGCTGGCGAATATGCGCCTGCTACCGGGCCAGCGACGGCCGAGATCGTGGGCGGTGGAACGAAGACGGAGGCGCCCGTTGAGTTTCCGAGCCTCTCGGCCTGGTCCACAACTATTGGTAGAGCACCGTTCGTGCCGTTGGGGGTGCCACCGGCGGCGCCGGCGCCGGCGCCGTTCACGACACCGTCCGAGACAATAGAGCCCACAGACTGTGCGGTCACAGGGCCCGGGGACCCTACCGGGTTGGAGTTGCCTGGAGCAACATGAATGGTGATCTTCTTCGGAAGGTTGGGTGTCTCCTTACCAGTCATTTTCAGCTTGATGGACTTTGCGGGAGGCTCCGCCACGACTGCTTTTGCCTCTCGAAGCTGTTCTCCGAAGAAATCCTGCCGTTGGCCAACATTGTAAGAACGAGATCTTTCGATCCAGGCGAATGCACTCGAGTGGGCGACGGAAAGGGATGGATTAAGTAGATATACCTCGAGCTCCTTGGCCAACTGCCAGATTTCGCTCCCATCCTCATTATAATAGTAGGCATTTTCCCAGAGAAGACTGGCCTTCTCCTCGAACGCAGCCCAGGTTTTGAAGTCGCTCTTGCCTCCCTTGTCTCGTCTGCTGTGGATGCCTCGGACGAGCTTGTGCAGTTTCTTCAAGCAGATCGGCTCCTTGATGACCTGGTAGTAATCACGAAGCTGGCGAGGCGGCAGGTTCAGGAATGGCTCAAAGTGGGCAAAGTCATCGTCCCTGGCGACGTGGTTAGCCCTGGGGAGAAATGCGTGCATCGTTGTAGACTCACTCTTGCTCCTTCTTGCGCAGCAGCTCCTCGACGATCTTCTCCTGTGCCTGCTGGAATGTCAGGCCTTTGTAGGGGACGCCCTCGTACTCGACGTCAGGCTTCTTTGGAGGCCTGCCTGGGCCTCTCCTCTTGGCCGCAACCACTTCGGCCTCCGAGTCGCCGTCGGCATCGCCATCATCGGACTCATCGCCTTCGTCTTCGCCTTCGCCGTCGTCATCACCCTCCTCATCTTCGTCCTGTGCATCCGCTGGCGCATCATCGTTCTGTCTTGGTGCCTCGACGGGTCTGGGGTTGGAAACCTTGCGGGGTGTGGACTTGGCAGGGGCGGCGAGGTTGTCGCTGTGCTGGTAGTTGTCCGGAATTGGAACAGGCACTGCGCTGTAGGACGGGTTCAGCTTGTACGCTGGGTTGGTCTTGACCATGTAGTTGCTGAGGGCCTTCCTGACGCGCTCGGCGTCATCATATATCTGAGTGCCTCGGTCGTAGAAGTCCTTTGCGTTTGATACCATGCGCTTGAAGTAGCTCTCGAGCTCCGACATGCTAGAGAACTCCTTGTTTGCCAACTTCTGCTCGATGGTTTCGAGGGAGAGGGGCATCCTTGTCTTTGCATAGTAGTCCTCGTTACCCTCGCGGGGTAAAAGCTTCTCGAAATAGGTTGCGACGAGCCGACCACTATATTGCAGCGGCCGGTCAGCAGAGGCTTCATATGCGTATGCGGCGCATTGAGCGATCGATCAATCCGAATGCGTTGGTTGGGGAATCGTGGGAAGCTCACGTCTTGTCGCTGGTGCGACGAATTTGGAAGAGGAATTGCTGGCCATAGTGCGTCGTTGATTCTGGTGACTCCCCTTGGAAGAGGTCATATTCGGAGTTTCCCTGCCGGAAAAAGAGGGTTTTAGTGGAAGTGCATCAATTGGGTTGGTAGGGCTGTGGTCGACGGGTGTGTCGAGCTTGTCAAAATGGCGCGGGGGCTCCATGAGCGCGGCACACGTCTATGCGCGGGCGCAATCTTCCCAGTCGGCGGCCGCCGGGGTTCAAAAAGAGACGGGGATGGAGGATGGGGATGGAGGAGGGGCCGGGTTGACTGAGAGACTCTTGGGACGGGCATCCAGGAGGGCGGCCTGTGGAAAGGGTCCAGTCACCTCCCATCGGTTTGCGCAGCGCGGCAGGTTCTGATATGCCTGTTGCGCGCGGCTGCGCCAGCAGAACCCCCCAAAAACGCCGACACTCCATGCGCTGGGATAGAAATATGGTTGATGCACACTTACTGCGGGCCCCTTTCGTCGCTTGGAGGCGCGGTCGTCGCTGTCGCCGGCTCCTGCTGCCTGGGCGGGAGCAGCCTTGCGCTTGTTCTCCATCGCACAGGGTGGGATGTGGTCGCAGAAAGAAGCGCAAGCCAATTACGCAAATTTGCAGGCCATCAAGGCTCTGCGGGTCGTGATAGCCTCGTCTGATGCGGATTGGATATCGCGATCGCTTGGGCGGACGGGGGACGCGTTTCTGGCTGAGGCGGTGCTCGAGTAGCGTGCTGGTGCTGCGGCTTGCTGTGTGCGAAAAGTGGGCGCTGACAAGCTTCTCAGCAGGCCAGGTTGGTTGGCTTGGTAGGGAAAAAAATTGATAGATGCAATATGGCCCGTGCACGCATTCCAATCTCAACGGCGAAGTGACTTGGCGCGACCAGCATCAATACTCCAACTGCCTTTATCACATATTTCTATTAGTGATTCGATCTAGATCCGGACATGAAGCGAACTCTGCCCGCGTCTTTTGTTTTCTCTTTTTTTTTTTTTTTTTTTTTTTTTTTTTTTTTTTTTTTTTTTTTTTTTTTTTTTTTTTCTTTTTTTTTTCTTTTTTTTTTTCCCCTCCAGCATGAGTCTTTTGTCTTTTGCACTTCCCTCCCGGGGGTTGACGTAGCTCAGCTGCCGGCTCAGGTCGAATTCAGAGCTCAAGAACCCCTCGGCCGGCATTGCCTCTCCGCTCCACTCGCAAATCCTTCGCTGCCTGCGATTAAGCAGGAACCCGCCCGCGAGCAGACAGCTATGATCAAATAGAACCGGGGATTTCAATGCACCCAGCATGTAACTCATCGGACATTTCTAGATGCAACAAACACAAAGTAGGAAGCTCTCTCTTCACAAATTCAATCCCTCGCGCTAGTCTCGCGCCTATTTAGGAGGTCTGCACGCCCGGCAACTCCCGCTTAGCTGCATCCATTCATATTTCTGGTTACAATCGACCGATCAACCGCAGGCAGTGACTCCAGCGGTCAGGTGATGCCGCAGCTGGGGGATTTGCGCGCACGGGCCTCTGGCCAGTGGGGTGCGTTTGTTTACTTGGGCCGAGTGGAGCTGCCTGCGGTCGGCCAAGAAAGCGGCGGACCAAGAGCTCTTTTAGTCTTTCACTCAGTGCCCCTCACAAATCGCAGCGCGAGCCACTGGACAAGACAGAAGCTTTCGGAGACTCTCCTTTTTCTTTCCCAGCCCATCGGCCCCTGGGCTCTTTAAATTTGCCTTCTTGACTCGGCCTGAGCAACGTTGTCACAATTCTTCCTTTCTTGTTTCTTTTCTCACGAGCCCGCCCGTTGCCGCATTCGTCCCTTCGTTATCCGCGTCCAGAGTTGGGCCCCGCGCACGTCGCGTGCCGACCTCGGCCAAAGCACTGCTCGTTCAGCTTCCATTCTGCGAGGAATAAATACCAGCCAAAAACGCATAACAAACCTATCGATTGTCGCGCGCGACCAGAGATTGCCATGTCCAAGTCTTCACCCGCTCCCGAGCCGGAATACAACGAGATGGGAATAGATATCTCTCGTCGCAACGCCGAGCCTCGCCCGTTGACCGATGCGGAGCGCGAGAGGTTGGAGGAGTTTATTGACTCCATTCATTACTCGTCACGGTGAGCGCCGAAATCCGAAATGCGCGTTGGTGCTTGCCCGTGCCGCGTCGCGTTACTGATTCGCCGTCTTCTAGATACAACGACTCCGAGTACGAGTACAGACATGTAAATCTGCCTCGCTTTTCGAACAGCCGCGCGCTGCGACACCGATGCGAGCGGGCCGTGGATGCTAACCCTTCGCTGTACCGCAACAGGTTCAACTGCCGAAAGCGATGTTGAAAGCGATCCCCAAGGACTACCACGACAGCTCAAAGGGTACGCTGAAGCTGCTATGGGAGGACGAGTGGCGAGGCATGGGCATCACTCAGGTCAGCAAACCTCCCTGCTCATTCTAAACCCGCCGCTGCTCTCACTGACGCCATATGCAGAGTCTCGGATGGGAGCACTATGAGGTGCATGAGCCAGAGCCGCACATCCTGTTGTTCAAGTGAGTTCTCACCGCCAAACCCACGCGGCTTGCTCAAAATGGGAGGCGCCCGTGCGACGAGCTGGGGAGGATGCCGAGGACAACAAGAAGGACCCATACTCACACGCTAAATACCTGCAGGCGTCCCTTGAACTACCAACCCCCGGCGCAGTGATGCACGCCCGCCCACACGACAACGAAGCTTGGGGGACTTGGTATCCCAGGACCCGACTAGCCTATCAATGTCACGCATCCTACGACCGGACACATGACGAGATCGATTAGACATGTACAGGTATAATGCAGCCACGAATTTACGGCCTTTTCCTAAATCGACATCGGCGAGCGCGCGCGTTTCCACTAGACACATGGAAGTTATCGACTTGGGGATCCCTTCTTGATCCCCATACCGACTGGCATATTGCGAGGGAGATCATTGTTCTTTTTGAGGGGCCTGATATTCAGACTAAAAGGCATCGGTGAGCGCGACATTGTTTCTGCGGCGCTTCCTCTCGACAACCCAAGATGGGTGGTGCGGAAGCCTCTACCATGGGGCAGGGGCCCAACAGGAGCTGCAGGTTGTGTCGTCGGTAGGCGAACGCATCTCGGGGATCATTTTGACCACCACTAGACTGGACACAAGATACATAGCTAGATGTACACTACCTTTTTTTTTTTTTTTTTTTTTTTTTTCTCTCTCGAGGAAAGTCTTGCGATATTGCGCGTGGCGGGGCGGAAAATTGGTGAGGCGGGTTGTCAGGTCTAATTGTCCAGTATATAACTTGGCTCCCGTATGTATGCAGTGTCGTGGCAGATGTACGACGGCTGGTCAACAGGGCGGTTTCTTGGAGCTGTCCCCGAGTCGATGACGATGTTGGGGATTTTATGCGTTGATAACCGAGCCGACTCGGGAGCCGGCGCACGGTCTGCCCATCAGGTGTGGCCTTTCCGGGGTTTTACTGCAGCTGCCGTGACAGGAGCGAGACTTTATTATTCGGCGGTGGCCGGGCGTCTATTATTAGACGGTGCAGCGTCAAGTCCTCACACCACCAGCAGGCGGCAGCGGGGCAGCCCTCGAACCAGCCTTGAGCCTTTCGAATTGACCAAGACATGGGGCCATTTCGGTTTTTTTTTTTTTTTTTTTTTCCTTTTTTTCATCCCACCAGCAAACCATACATGATTGGAGGCAAGGCCTGACAGACGCGAATGCATTTGGCCAATTCATTTGACTTCAGTAATGGAATGAAGCTTGTGCGCCAAGAAAACGGTTCAGTGGGGACGCATACAGCTGTTGGCGGTTTGGCTGACGCTCGGGAGTCAAACATAGGCGAGCCCCAAAGGAATTGACGTTTCCCACGCCATCCATCTGCTGATTTCTCATCTGGCCAGATTTCATCTGCCCCTGTACTCCTGCTGAGAAATGCGCGGCCTCCATTGTAGACACGTACGATCAATATTTAAGCCATAAGAAGCTGGCAACTGCTCGACTAGATGTTTTCTTCTCTCTACTTCTATAATTAATCAAAGTTGCATCACCACTGTCCATTCCCCTTCAAGAATCATTCGTTTGCGTGCCCTCCTTTTTACCCGTCTCAGCAAGTCGGCATTTCCAAATTGGAAGCTCCGGGGTGCGAGCCTCCGTGCGCCTTTCTCGAGGGAACCTCCTGCCCAGGCAGGTGTCAAATCCAACACGATTTCGTCGTTACAATAGATCGTTGGGACCAACATAGCACGCGAATGCACCTACGTATTCTCCCGGTGGTTGCGACACCGTTAGGATTGAGCCTCATATTCTTTTTTTGAGCCATTCCCGTCGCCTTACGGTCACAGCGAGCGGTTGCGAGCCCCTCCTATCTGGAACGCAGGGTCGATCGCTGGAACATTCGAAGTGCATCCGGATTCGCGGGATCTCCTTGCCGCAGAAGAAAACGTGGTTTCAGACCAGACGTGCTGTCAAACGTCTCGACGTGGTGCCAAGCGTGCCAAATTTACATTCCTCCGCGACAAGCCATCTGGAATTATTATTATTCTTTTTTAGTTTGGCTTCGGGCAGTGCTACCGCTACCTCCGCAAGATCGCCTTATCCAAGCATCCCGGAATTCATCCCCGTCCCTCACTTTCGAAAACGGCCGGTTAAATACAAGACGACGCCACACGGCACTCGAAGCACAATGTGGTCTGCATCGCAACTCTTTTATCTCAGTATCTTTGCTCTGTGGTGCCCTCCAGGCCAGTGCCAAAGCTCTCAAGATGCATGCGCGGTACGCTGCCACAACGTTTTCTAGCCTTCTTTATTTCTTTGTCGTCCTCGAGGGCGCAGCTGGTGGCTCTTTTCAGGCGTATCCGCCTCCGTCACAGCCGGCGCTTCCCCACGGCCAGCTTCCATCATACGCCACAGCTTCTAACAGGACCTACCACTACTATCAGATATCCCCCCGCGCTATCGTCTCGGACGCATGCGCCTCTTACTCTACGCTCGAGCGTCTCAACAGCAAGCTTAAGCCCACCATCGATGATCTGACACGCACGACCGACTTCTTCTCCCACTACAGACTCAATCTGTTCCACAAAACATGCCCGTTCTGGAACGACGAAAATGGCATGTGCGGTAACATCGCGTGCGCCGTCGAGACGCTCGACAATGAGGAGGACATACCAGCGGTGTGGCGCGCCAGTGAGCTGGGAAAGCTGGAGGGTCCGCTGGTCGAGCACCCCGGCAGGAAGGTCCAGAAGGAGCAGCCAAAGAAGCCACTACAGGGACGACTGGGCGAGGACGTCGGCGAGAGCTGCGTGGTCGAGTACGACGACGAGTGCGACGAGCGCGACTACTGCGTGCCCGATGACGAGAGCGACGCCGCCAAGGGCGACTATGTCAGCCTGCTGAAGAACCCAGAGCGGTTCACAGGATATGCCGGTGCCGGCGCGGCGCAGGTTTGGGATGCCGTATACCGGGAAAACTGCTTCCAGCGCTCGTCGTTCCCAGGCGCGTCGCAGCTGGGCAACTCGGCGGCGGCCTCGTCGCGGCACAACCCGGCCGCTATGGATTTCAAGTCGGTGCTCGACGCCGCCGGGCGGCAGCAGGTGCTGCAGGAACGGCGGGCCGAGCAGCCCAACACGCCCTTTGTGGCCAAGACGGGGCTCGAGAACGAGGACGAGTGCCTCGAGAAGCGCGTCTTCTACCGTGTCATGTCGGGCATGCACGCGAGCATCAGCACGCACCTCTGCTGGGACTTCCTCAACCAGACGACGGGCCAGTGGCAGCCCAATGTGGGGTGCTACAAGGCGCGCCTGCACGGATTCCCCGAGCGCATCAGCAACCTCTACTTCAACTACGCGCTCGTGACGCGCGCTGTGGCCAAGCTGGGCCCCCACCTGCAGGGCTACACCTTCTGCACCGGCGAGCCGGACCAGGACGCGGTCACGCGGGCAAAGGTCCTGGCCGTGACCGAGGGCGCAGCCAGCGTGCCGCAGACGCTCGACGAGTCGCTCATGTTCAAGAACGGCGAGGGCCCATCGCTCAAGGAGGACTTCCGGAACCGGTTCCGCAACGTGAGCCGGCTCATGGACTGCGTCGGCTGCGACAAATGCCGGCTCTGGGGGAAGCTGCAGACGGCGGGCTACGGGGCCGCGCTCAAGGTGCTCTTCGAGTTCGACAACGACAGCGACTGGGTCCCGACCCTCAAGCGCACCGAGCTCGTCGCGCTCTTCAACACGTACGCCCGCCTGAGCTCGTCGCTCAACGCCATCACGCAGTTCAGGAAGATGGTCGGCGAGGCCGGGGACGACGACGCCGCCGCCAAGGAGCAGCCCAGCAGCCCGATTTCAGACCGCGCCAGGAAGCCGCACCACGTGGTCGACCCCGTGGAGCCTGGTCCCGAGAAAAGCGCGTCGTCGTCTTCCAAGATGATCGACGATGAGGCGCCCGAGGAGCGCGAAGTCAACAATGGACCGGAGAACATCTCGGAAACTCTGCATCACGAGGTGGATCAAATATACAAGGCATTTAAATATGTGCTTTTGGGATGGCTGAGGTTTCCCTCCATGATGTAAGCGTCTTTTTTACCACATCTCTTATCTCTCTCACTTTTTTGTGAAGTTTGGCTAACAACAGTGCCTCGGCCGCAGTTGGGAACTTGTGGCTGCCGAAGTCACCCGGTTCTGGAAGTTCTACATCGGACTGCCGATTCCACAACGCGACTACAAGCTCAACCGGCCGAATTTGGACGAGCTCTGAAAGTCGGTCATGATTTATTTTGGTTGTGTCAAGTACACTTGCATTTTTTGTTTTTTTTTCCTTCATTTTTTGGGCGCGCTCTGCATCATGCCTAGATGGCTCTTTGGCGTTGGGGATTATGGGTTTGGCCACAGCACGGATCATTTTTCCGGTTTCTACTTTCTTGTTCTTATATCTTTTGCGGGATGAGGAGTCTAGACTGTTGCAAAGTGACACAGTCGCCGCAGATAGGTCGCAACGTTGCGTATACAGCACGACCTAGCCTCGCCCGAGATGTATATACCTCAGTAACGAGAAAACTTTCAACACGACTGTTCCAGATGAATCCCATTTTCGGGATATGTTCAGACTTTTGATTGGGGCAGATACATTTGTGCGGTCTCCCTGCCTCCATTGCCGGACCTATATCCCAAAGAGATTCTCCTTTGCAGGCCGCCGAACGTGTCCACCCGAGAGGGCCAAACTGGAGACGACGTTGCCAATCTTCACCTTGACCCACTCTACAGGAATATTCAAAGCGCCCACCTGGTCCTGGAAGCCCAGGCGCCCGTACACGGCGGCAGTCCGGGCGCGCAGCTCCTCGGTCACGTCGGCGAAAGACCAGGCGACGGAGACGTGGAATTTGTCGTCTGCCGCCGCGGCGCCACCGCCACCACCATCACCATCACCACACGATAGGGAAGGAGAAGATGCATACAGCGGCGGCTGGCCGAACCGCGTGACCAGCGTGTTGCACTTAGCCAGCAGGGCGGCGAGGCCCGGGTTTCCGTCGTTGTTACCGCCGCCGCCACCACCACTGTCGCCCTCGCGCACGCGCAGGACGAGGAACGCGCGGTTAGAGTCCGGGGACCTGTGCCACGAGAGCGCGGATGGATGGACCGCGAACCTGCCGTTTGACGTGCCGCGCATGTGATTAGTTTACCGAGCGGCGGAGATGGATGAAAAAAAAAAAAAAAAAAAAAAAAAAAATAAAAAAAAAATTATCGAATACATCACGCACCTCGATATCGCCGTCTGGCCTTCAATGGCTGCGGTCAGGCTGCGCAGAAACCCGTCTTTTTGCTCAGTCGTCAGGACGAAGGGCCGCGAGAGGCTGATGTGCAGCGGTAGCGGCGCGCCCAGGTCGCTGGCCAGGAAGCTGTGCAGCTGCTGCCCGCCGCCTGCGGGCTGATCTGCTAGCTCCGGGCGCAGCTCCTCGAGGAGGGAGCTGAGGGTGGCGCACTCGTCTTGTGTTGGAAACCCTGATGTTGTGTCAATGGCGGCTGCTCTGCATGTTTTTATATACGGTTGAGATGGGTAAGGTAGATACACCCACACTCGATGTATATGTGGCTGGGCCAGTTGCCCGCAACGTGAGGGATCTGGCGAGTCCGCCCCTGGTGCAACGAAGGGTCATCACGTGCACTGGTGCGGACGGTCGAGGCGTAGAGATCGTGGAATGATGGCGGGAGCGGTGGGAGTGGAGGCCGGTCCTTGGCGGTCGGGCATGGCTCCTTCTCCTCCGGTTTGTGTTCGGTTTCGGACTCGGAGTCGGACGAGTAGTCGACCAAGGCCATTTGCGTGGGATTGTGATTACAGATTACCAGGGCGGGCTGGGTGGATTTGTTGGCCGCGTTGCGTTCCGGCCAATTCTCATCATGGTATAACCTGCAAATTTACTCGTTTGTCCCCACGTCAGATCCAGATATGCTGAACACTGAACAGAGTCACGCATATTATTGTCCACAGGTTATTTACACACTGATTTTACACTCGTCGGCCACCCTTCAAAAACACCCACCGCAGCCTGACAGGCAATAAACACATCAAATTGCGCAATGAAATCCTATCGAGCCGCCTCACCGCCCGACCAGAAGAAGACACTGAAGAGGAGGCTCGTTTTCGCGAAAAAAAAAAAAAAAAAAAAAACTCGTATCCACGCACCTACCAGCCCACAGCATCAGCCAAGGTAATCCCTGCCTAAACCCCTGCTCCCACCGATGACGTCGATGCCACTCGGGCCCTGCCAGGCCCTTCAACGTGGGGGCAAATTCGATGCAGGGGGCGCCTCGTCTACTTGCATGATGCTTGAATTGAACCGTGACTGGACGACGGCGGGCTTGCATTGCCCTCATCTGGGCTCTCTCCTCGTCCCAACGATGGTCCCAACGATGTCCTTGACCGCAAGCTGCGCTGAGCCCGCGCGTGCGCCCTCTGTCGTGCGCCAATGAAAGTCCGGACGCGGACTGGGCAGGTGGGGTGGAATGCATCCATCGGTGCTGCTGCCCTGCGCAAGTCAGTCACCACTTCCGTAGCGGTGGAAAAGGCTGGAGAAGTCAGGCACGGTGTACAGCACCGGGCAGGAGGGTCTGGCCCATATATCGCGGAATGCCTGTACATAGCACTTACGTAGGTACCTAGCACGTACCTGCCGCCCCGGAGCTGAGGGGGGTATTGAGGTTCGACGAGCCCCGTCACCCGACGAACGGAAGCTCGGCGCGAGAGTGACCTCAGCTGCTGCCCCCCAATAGGGGAGCTCACAGGTCCGCCCCTCCCTCCCCCCGTGCTTGCTTCTTTTATGTGGCCTCTGGCTCTCTGTCATCATCTGGGCCGACCTGCCCAGTTCCATCTCGTCTTTTTGTATCCTCGTCCGAGCCATTTCTCTTCTTCCTTTAGGTCCCCGTCGTTGCCTGTCGAACCTCACAAACCGCATTCTCAACTCGGCCAATCTCGAATCGCGCTAGAGACATATCCTCGACGCCACCCTCGCCTATCGTCCACCTAACACCAGCCCTGGTGAGACGGCGCGGTAGCGTCGGCAAGCTCTGTGGCTCCGACCGACGAGCTACTGCTTGATTGCTGTGTCTGGCGCAGAAGGCGACATCACCAGCCCCTGAGAGCGCCGTCTCCCCGCCATCCCGCCGGCAAAAATGGGCAGGTCTTCGGACTCCTTTGATAAACAATGGGTACGTCAATTCGCCGGTGCTCCGTTTCGTTTCGGTCCCAGTTGTTTCTTGTTTCGAGAGGAGCCCACCAACACGGAGCCGACCGAGCCCTTCCTTGCACAGACGGGTGCTATGCCCGGCCGTCATTGTTTCCCAGCCCCATGTCACCATAGACTGTTGGCCCCAGCAGCACCGGACTACCGCCAAACGGGCACACAGTTCCGGCTAAGTCGCGGTACCACACATGCCCAAGATCTGCACTGGTCTTCCACTTTTTTAAGCTTCCCGACCTGTGTATCGTCAACAGCCCTTGGCAACAGGCTAGTGTCTGTGCTCTCCAGCGTACTAGATTCCAAGGCGGCTCAAGTGGCTGAGCCGTTCGCACACCAGCTGTTACCTATCCACCGTTGCGTCACTCTTCACCAGCCAGCCGGTGACCCACCGGGGCCGAGCAGAATGGCCGGTCTGGGGATCACGGCGCTCAAATAATAAATTGTCAACGTTGCACGTCTGCTTTTTGGGTCTTCATCCATCGGAATCCATTGGCAAGACGCTAATGCAGACATACACCAGGCCAAGAAGTACATTCTGGATCCTTTGACAGCCCCTGAGCCCAACCAGGAGTGTGGTCCTGGAAGTTCCTTCGCCAGTCCCCCGTGTCGCCGCACCTCCTTCAACAACGGCGATAGTAGGGGCGCAAGCTCGAGCAAAGGCACAAAAAGGACACACTATCCATCGCCGCCGAACTCAACCAGTCCTAGCCGCTCCGTTTTCCGGCCGGAGAACCCCTTCTCCGACAACCGTGCAACGTCCTCGGACGGACAAGCGACAAACAGGCCTGCCTTCGGCCGCAGTAACAGCAGCAGCCACCCGCAGCGCTACTCTGATAACCGGTCTCCCGCCAACCTGGGCTTCGGCCGCAGCCAATCTGTTCGCCAACCGCCTTCGGCCCATCAAAACCGTGCCTCGGGCCACGCCCGTAGCAGCAGCACCACCCTTGACAAGGGTAAGGGCCCAGAAAACGGACCGTCTCTCAGGCGCTCTGGGTCGCTCACCCAGAGATTTCCGGGCGATATGTCACACCGTCCGCTAGACATGATCAAGCGAGACGTCCGCGCCGCCGACCGCGCTCCGCACCTGCGTAAGACGCGGTTGCCGGACACAGACACCATCGACGGCCTCGACACCATCGGTGGCACATACCACCATGGCGGACCCTACGACGCTACTCTCGTATCGAGGAACACTAACAAGATGTACTCGCCGGTCGAGGCCGTCAAGGATTCCAACATGGAGGCGCTCAAGGCGACGCCCAAAGAATACATCAACGACTCGCTCGTTAAGCACGTGCCTCTGCAAGGAACGGCCATGATTCCGCCAGGCGGTGTTGATATGACCGGCAACGTCATGCGGTATGAAGAGGGTGCCGATCTTATGCGCGAGCCGGATGCCCCCGGCGGCGCTTATAAGAGATGGGACGGCATTGTGAGTGTCTAGGCCCTGCTGCCGCCATATATACTCGTGTCAAACGAGACGGCGCTAACCCGCCAACATACTTGCTATCAGCCTTACCACCCTAATGATCTCAAGGGCAAGGGTGAGCCGTCTTACACGATTGAGCGTGATCTTAAGCAGAACAAGGCACTGCGGCGCAAGGAGGTTGGCTCGGGCATCAGCGGCCGCAATGGCGTCTACGAGATGCAGCCACGATCGTCTGGCCAAGGCTCGAGCAGCGACGCTACCCGCAAGGATCTCGGCGCTCAGGTCCGACATCGAAGCATCAGCAGTGCTGCGGCGAGCGGCTCACGTCCCAACATGTTGTCTCCTCCGATAAGCCCGGACAGAGGCGGCGCCGGTGCCTCTTCGACCAACAACGACCTGCGCAGGAGCAACACCACGGGAAGGCGCATAACGGAGGAGCTGAAGCGCCGCTTTGGGAGCTTCCGACGGAAGCGAAACTCGGACAACCAGTAATTGGTCACCATGACTTTGTAGTTGTTCTATGATGCTCCCGGAAGCCTTACAACGAAGGAACCCATGATGGACCACTCTGATACTATGTGCCGTTTTTGTTCTTGTTTGTGTTTTTTCTTGTTCTTCTTCTCTTTTTCATAATGTATGGGAATTGTTTACCCTGGTATTTGATTCATTGGGCGGAATCAGGCTTATACACCTTGGAGACCAGCGTGGGGCACGAAACACAGAGTTATCGGGTTGGTAGATGGCAACATGGTTAGGTCGCATAAACCTTGTGCGGGACACGATAATACACTTGGGTTCATGAACGAGGCATCCACGCCGCTGCCCAGGCCGGCATCCTTGATGTCGGCAGAGCGGATATAGGTTTTGGGCTCCTTCTGGCCGATCTCTATGACGGGCGGAGGCCAGGTCTTGGGCGCCGGCTGGTACTCACACCCAGGGAATATCTGGTACGAGTACAAGGCCATGAAGGGCAACGACGGCAGAGGCCTAACCCGTGCAAGGTTACCACGGGTTGAGGCCAGGTAGGCGGCGGCGCAGACAAGAAACCCCTGCGGACTGTCAGGTAGCGGGCCAGCAACGCGGTCATGTCATTGCCGGTTGAAAGCGAGTTTTTCGAACGCGGCTGAGTAGGGCGAAGTATAAGGGCGCGGTTGGCGAGCGAGTGCCCATCGGTCTGCATGCGGCCGATAGCGCCATGCAGCTCTAGAGTCCGGCCCGGCTCGCAAATGACGTGGGCTGCGAGTTACCAGCCAGGTTGACGAGCAGGTTCGACAAAGACTTTTGCCGGCGGTTACGTCCGGAAGCTTGGCCGCGGAGCTCTGGGAGTCGGTGGTGTTGCTGGCGAAGGCAGCTTAGTTGCGCATTGAGCGTTTAGCACGAGAATCTGGATGTGGCTTTGTATTTGCGTTGAGGGCAAGGAGGCAGAGAGGCCATACTAGGACTTACGGTAGCGCCCAACGTGAAGAAGCGGACGGTCATACATGCCCTCTCGCTTCCCTGGCTGGCTCAATGAGGGGCCGAGATCCTGCTTTTGGTGATGGACCTGGCCTGCATGGCAACGGCCGAGACTATAGAAAGACGGCAGGCTTGACCTGGACGAGGCCCGCATCTTGGGCAAGGGGATGGCGGGGAAGCCGTACGTGGCGACGAAGCAGATGGCGACGCCGTATAACGCATGGCGCTCGTCAGGCGGCCAGAGCTGCGTCCCATGGTGTTCGGGATACTGGCGGTTGCCGGGGTGATGGCGTGTAGCAGCGACGTAGAGGCACCGCCCGCCTTGGACCAGGTTCACGTTCGCTCCGCAGGGTGGCAGTGAGGACGCGGCAGCCCCGTCGTCTGTCTGGCTTGTCTTGGGGTAGGTGGGCGGGTACGTCAAGGCAGGGCCTGCGAGGTCTGGGAAGGCCGGCCGTGCCGGAGGGGGGGGACGTCCGGCGGTAGGTTACCCAGGTCTCTACCGCTTTTCCCACCGACCCAGCGAGCCAGGAGGGTGCGTCATCGTGATCAAGTCGGAGCATGACTGAGCTGGTCGCCCGGTCATCGGGCCGGCTTCGCCCTTGGAGTCGCGCGGACCTGTGCGAGGGCTCTACTTTCCGCTGCCACCCATGCCACGACCCGGGGCATGGCGACGGCGAGGCCTTGAGTGGGGAGGGGACGGCGCACCTCGACGGGCTCCAAGGACGCCGTCGTCGGCTACTGGCAGGAGTGCCTCGCGCTGGCCCGCCGCCCGATCCGTGCCCAACGCAAAGGCACATATGAGGCGTGGAAGAATGGAAGAACAATTGATGCAAATAGAAGGGTCTTTTGGTTGCTAGGTACTTCTTAGTGTCGAGTGTTTTCCGGTGGCGAAGCTGGCATCATTCTCCGCAGATGGGCTCATATCTAGCGGTGTCCCCTGCCGAGGGAGACGACAGGGCGACGTAGGCCTCGTCAAAGTGAAAGCCGAAGAGGGCCATGGAATAGCGGTCGACGGATGCTCCGGTTCAGACGCGGTGGATGGTCGGTTGGAAGTCCTCATTGGACACGCGCACGAGGAAGTCACCGACCGCGTCCCGCCACAGCAGGGTGACGCACTGCAGGCACGTGTGGGAGCCAGTGCCGACGTCGTGCGAGGACGTTGCTAGCTCGGGCGTCACTGAAACCGGAAGACGCCCTCTCTACCCGGGTATGTGACGAGATGCCGAGAGGCCGAGGGCGAGCACAAAGAACGGCAAGTGACACGGAGGGAGTGAATAAAGGAAGCAACTGGCTCCAATTCATTCGGCAGGGTGCCGGGTGGAAGTAGTCCTCCCAAGATAAGCTTCGACAAGCTTCCGCATAAATATCCAACCAAAAAGAATTCCTCCCGACGCCGTCCAGCCCAAACACGCCCATTGCCTCTCCACGAGCCGCTGTGTCGTGAGAGCATGCGAGCAAGCAGATTCGCTATGCTGCGGAAATTAGCTTAATAATAGATGTTCATATGCCCCAACAGAGGATAAGTAAAAACCAGGGCTGTTGTCCTTCGGCGTGCTTCCGCTTCCCCTCCTTATCAAGACAGCCAAGTCGGGGACTAAAACGGACTAAAAACATAATAAGTCTCAAAGAAGCTACGCATCAGCTCCGCAATCTGGGCCTCGTTCCCATCGAGGGCAAAGTGGCCTGCATCGAGCCAGTGCATCTCAAACTCGTTGACGTGACGACCCAGCGCGAGGGCACCCTCGGGGGCGAATATCGGATCGTTGCGGCCCCATACTGCCAGGACGGGGACACGGCTCGTGTAGAGGTACTGCTGGAAGCGCGGGTACATGTCCACGTTTGTGCGGTAGTCGTAGAAGAGGTCGAGCTGCGCGTCCTTGACTCCCGGCCGATCCAGCAGCGCCTGGTCGAGGCGGCAGGCCTCCGCCAGCACCGCCTCGTGCTGGGGGCTGACGTCGGCGGGCAGGCCCCACGACCGGCACCACTGCGTGGTCGGCAGCTCTAGGGCGCCGCTGATGGCCTGCCTGCGCGCCATGCGCTCCGCCCTGCTGCTGCTGCTGCCACTGCCGCCGGGCGCCGTGGCCCAATAGGCCTCTATGGGGTCCCAAAAGGGCATGCGGAGCCCCTCGGCGTAGACGTTGCCGTTCTGGGTCACGATGGCGGTCACGGCGTCGGGGCGGCGCAGCGCCAGGCGGAAACCGACGGGGGCGCCGTGGTCGAATACGTATATGGCGAAGCGGCCGAGGGCCAAGGCGTCGACGAAGGCCTCGAGCGTCGCAGTCAGGTTCGCAAAAGTGTAAGCGTAGCGGCGCGCCCGCGGCACGTCGGTGAAGCCCGAGCCGGGGAGGTCGGGCGCCACGACTCTATAGCCGGCCCCGGCCAGGTAGGGCATCAGCCCCCGGTACATGAAGGACGAGCTCGAGAAGCCGTGGAGGAGGAGGATGGTGGGCGCTGTGCTGTCGGTCGGCCCGGCGTGTCTGTAGAAAACACTAACGCCGTCGGCCTGGACCGTGTGCTCCTGGACGGCTGGCAGAGCGATGCCCTCGTCCATGGCTGTGTCGTTTAGCATGTCCCAGAACGGCATCTGCCTCGGTGACGCTGTGATTGTAGAGTTTGAGGCCATATCCGAGTCCGTGGGACTTGCGTCGCCCGTCGCCGAGGAGTCAGAGGGTATGCGTGTTTGTGAGTGAGAGGCCTTGTTGTCTTTGCAAATGGCACGGCTGATAACTTCAGTCCCCGTTCTCGGGGCGCTCGAGCTCTTGACTGCCTAGACCAGATGTCCACCTAGGGCAGTGGCCCAGCAGGCCCTGCGATGAGAAGTTGAGTAAGACGGCCCAGAGCGGACAGGCAAGAGACAAGATAGGGAGGCATATGGACATGAAATCCTTGAGCAGGGCAGGGATACATGCCTGTGCGAGGAGGGAAGCCCCGCCCTTTTGTGCTTCTCAATGACGGGGGCGATAGCGCCCAGCGCCAGAGACGAAAAGGGTATGTAACTTCGAAGAGTGAAAAAACGAGAGATGCAGAAACAAAGTGCAAGATTCCCAGATCCGTCGTCGTCGGCTCTGTCGGTACCATGACTCGGACAGGGAGGGAGAGGAGGCGAGGAGAAACAGATACAGAAGGTTACCAAACCCCGAAGGGCGGCAGCGACATGCACGGCGTGTTGGAGGTGGTGTTAGCGGTGGGTAAGGGGTGACAAGCGGGAAGCCCGTCTGCGCTGTCTTTTACCCAACCGGCCCCGACTGGAGCCCAAGGACGGCTGAAAGAGGGCTGCAGACGCGCCAGCAAGCGCTGTCAAAGATCGGCAGACTGCATGCGCAGATGGAGGGGCATCCGACCCAGTCCAAGGGTCAGAAACATTCCGGGAAGCGGAGCCAGCTGAGAGAGACCGTTTTTCTCCAGCCTGCCGGACGGGGAAATCTACCGCGAGACGCGACAAGGGGCCATGGCAGTTGTAGGGCCAGCAGCCGACAGGTTGACGTACCTACCAGTTACCTAGCCTGAGAGACAGCGGCGTCGACGCCAGCAGGGCTCTTCCTTGCCACCATCTTCAGGGGGCTCACAGGATGAAGAGAGAAGAACAGGGAGTGGGAGGGGCAAAAAGAGGGAAAAAAAAACAAAGTCATCAAAATCGCCAGTTCTCGCAGGTTGGTTGGCCACGGCCCGAGGGGATGGCATCCGAAACGGGCAATTTTGATCGATCGTGCAAACGTGCCAAATGCGGCAGGCGGCCCTGACAGTCGCCCAATGATCGGCCCCAGCCAAGCCGGCCCCTGCAATGCGTGCCGAAATCCCCGTGTGTGACGTTGGGGGCCAGGCAGCCATCCACGATGCCGTCAGACTTTTGGCTCGCCGTCCCATCCTGGCTGCCCTTGATTTTTTTTGTCTCTGGATTCCTTCCACCCCTTCCGCCAGCGCGGCGCATTAGTTGGGCCTTTGTCAGAGCTCCTGCTGCCACCCGCCCTGGCCCTTCAATCGGGCGGGCTTCACGGGGTTTATATACACACACGCGCCTGGCTTGGCTTGGCTGCTGACATTTTTTCTTTACATACACCAGTTCCACTATTTATGGCGAGAGCTTCCGGATTTTCCTAGGAAAACCCCTGCTGACCACCCATACCCGGCGCCAACTGCCTGGACCAAATCGAAGAAACGGACTAAATTTACCGTCCTATTCGCCCTGGGTCCTGCTGTAAACTCAACCCAAGGCGACTGATTGCTGCTGACCGAGCAACCCATCCCAAAATATTGGTTCCGTCATGGCTCCATCTACTCGCGCGCTTGCGGCACGTTTTTTCGGAGCCTGCGAGGTGTCCGCCTGGGAATAAATGGGCTGGCTGCCTGGCATGGCATGCAAGAACTGCATGAGGGTGTGGCTGTCTGCAAATGAGGCAGCTGCCGAATCGGGAAGGGAAGCTCGACTTGCTGCAAGCAAACACCGGCAAAACAGCCGATAACCACACGACTTCACGCCACGCGCAGCCCGACTGCATCCGATTATCGCAGGACCGCGGGAGCCGCTCGTAGCGTTCTCGGAACACCTTCTCGGGGCTGCTTCTATGTTTTCTTTCCGCCTGGCAGGCGAAGAAGCCCCGACAGCGTCTGCAGAGCATCGCATGTCCCACTCATATCCGCAGGGCTAAAGCCAGGACGACATGTGCATGCTGTGAACACGCCTGGACAGTCTACTGATCCGTAAAACCCGCAGCGGGGTGCAAAAAGATGACCACATGTACAAAAGGGAGACACGGCTCAAGTAAGAAAAAAACACGCAGTAATGTGAGGTTCGACGTACACGGAAAGGTCCATGCAGAAGCGAGGCACCACATGACAGATCACATGGGCAGCTAGTCCGGCTATAGTGAGATGACGTGAAGGAGCAAATACACACCTGCCTCCACAAAGAAAAACCATTCCCTGGGAGTTGGGGATGACCGGAGGATGAACAGACTTCCAGCTCAGGTCTCGGATGTCATGTACCAATACACCGGGCCCGAAAAGCATGGCCGGTGCCATCATCCATGCAAGGCGTTTGGGGTGGCTAGCGGAACCGCCGACTTTCCTTCATTAATTACGCCGGGCTGGCTTGAAAGCACATAGACCAATGACGAAAGACGCCACATCACACCCACAAGCAAAAAGGATAATTAACCTTGCGTACGAAAAGGGAAGTTTACGTCGAGCACTTTGCGGGCCGCATGCTCTAAAAAGGGCAACTTAGCTCAAGCCCGACTGCCGCGAGCGCCGGCTTGGCGAGGCATTGGCAGCTTGCACCGGGGGATGAGGGCCAATGGCTTGCGACATGACCTCGTGTATGTAGTATCCTTTATGAGGCAGGGCCATACGTAATCATGAGATGTGATTTGCTTACATTGGTCCTATGTAGACCCACTGCGCAGGTCGGCTCCGAGTTGTGTCGAGGGCGTGTTTGAATATATTGATGACTTTCCGCCTGCCCGACTGATCGGCAGCGAGAAAAGGATCAACAGACACCTCTGGATTGTCTCATGAGCATGTTTGGGCGGACCTTGTATTGGGGTGATGCTTCGGTGAGCGGCTTTATCAAGAATGATCATGATATGCGGTCATCCTCGTTCCTTCTTCAGTGAGCTCTGATATCGCCTTGTGAACTAGAACTGAGCACACATCGTGAAGACACCGCGAATTCTTCGCGTAATTTGGAGCTCAGGGGCCAATATAATGCAACTTATGAGTGGATGGCTTATGAGCGTACTTCATGGTGCACATGATGATGTACGTCTTTGCTGATGAGCAGAAGATATCCACGGCAGGCTACTACGTATTCCTACACTACCGGGCTGAATTTGTGACAAGGAACACTGTCGAGGAGCTCATGGGCATAAACATCGAATCATGGGAGCGTTTTATTTGCATGTTTACTGCTCTCATTCTCATTGATCATTCTCACTAGCCTTTTTTTTTCACAAGAACAAGGATGAACCTCACAACAGCACGCCCTAGAACGCGATCCAAAAGCCCAGAGCAATCTCGGTAAAACTAGCTCATGAATAGGAAATGCCGGCTGATCAAGGCGTGAACCAAAATGAGAGGAAAACGCAGTTGAGTGGAAATGAGGCCGAGCCCGGCGTCCGTCAGCTCCGTTCTAGCCCCGATTGATGTGGGGCAATCCGGCGGGTTTCACGGGTCGTGGGGAAGAAAAAAAAAATTAACACGGAAACCGAAAGTCGGAGGCGTCTCATTCTCGCAGGGTCTTGGAATCGAAGCAAGCAGCCCAATCGAGTTTATTGTCAGACAGACCTGTCGAACCTCACTCTAATCGCCACCAACAACACCATCTCCTGATGGAGAAAGCCCAAGGAATGTCGGCCCAACCACCCCGCCCCGACGCCGACGACGACGACGACCTGGCAACAGGCGACATGTTCGCAGACCCCGCCGACTTCTACCCGCCGACGCCGCCGCCGCGCACCGAGACGCACACGCTCGCGTCCGGCAGCGTCCTGACCCTGCACCTGGTCGGCCACAGCGTCATGGACGCCCACCACCTCTGGAACGGCGGCCGCGTGCTGGCCGACCACCTCGAGGCCCACCCGGACCTCGTCCGCGGCCGCACCGTGCTCGAGGTCGGCGCCGGCGCCGGCATCCCCAGCCTAGTGGCCGCGTCGCTGGGCGCCGGGGGCGTGGTGGCCACCGACTACCCGGACCCGGACGTGCTAGTGGCTCTACGGCGCAACGTCGACGAGTGCGCGTTGATCCCGGAACCCAAGGCTGACCATGTCGTCGTCGACGGCTATGTCTGGGGGCACCCTGTCGAGCGGCTGTTGGCCAAGATGCCCGGCGGTGGCGGTGGCGGTGATGGCGTCGACGTGCTGATCATGGCGGACCTGCTGTTCCGGCACACGGAGCATGGAAACATCGCCAAGACGCTGGAGCTGGCGCTGAGGCGGTCCCGCGACAGCAGGGCTTATGTCTTCTTCACGAGCTATCGCCCCTGGCTGCGGGAGAGGGATCTCAAGTTTTTTGATATCGTGCGCGAGCGCGGCTTCGTGGTTGACAAGGTGCTCGAGAGGAGGATGGACGAGGTCATGTTCAAGGGCGACCCTGGTGACGAGGAGGTGCGCAAGACGTGCGATGGGTACGTTGTGCGCTGGCCCGAGGATAAGTGTCTTGACCGAGGGCGGTGATGGGGATGCCATGGGTTTTAATGTGTATACCCGGGCTGTGTTTATGCAAGAAAAAACCCAAGATCTGAACGATCATGTTCAGAAACGGTGATATTCGTTAGAAGCGTATAATCCCAAGCCTAGACTACAGCCACCAGAGAGGAAAGTGTAAACATCCAAATGTGCACAGCCCAAAAAGACCAAATGACCAACGCCACAGCCACCTAGTTCGCCCTAAACATGGCAATCGTCTGCGGGTACACATTGACGTTATCCGCCCACGACGCCAGGCTCGCGCCGTTCCTGTCGAGCATGCTCAGCGACCCGATTGTGTTGAGGTTGTAGATCCTCAGGTTGGACAGCGACCCCTGCAGGTCGGCGATGCTGGCCTGGCAGTTCTCGCCCGCGGCCACCGTCGAGCACGTGGTCGAGTAGTTGTTGAAGAAGCTGTAGAGACCCGCGCCGTACACCAGCACGTCCTGCGAGTCGAGCACGCGCAGGCCCCAGGCGCTGCACTTGCCGGCGCCGTTGCGGCAGGTGGCGCCAAAGTCCGGGTCGTTGAGGGACGCGACGGCGGGGAAGGGGACGTTTGCCGTCGGGGTTGGCTGGAAGTATCTGCAGACGAGGTGGGGAGGGTTAGCGCCGGGGAGGAGTGGGAGAACTGTTCTGCGGGAAAAACCTACGGCGTCTCGGACTGGAGCTGGGTGGCAAAGATGCTCCTGGTGTTTGCAAACTGGTAGTTGTAGAGAACAAAGTGCTCGCTGCCGGTGCCGACCAGCCAAAAGGTCCCGGCCGTGGACTCGATGTCTAGAGGCGTCGGTCAGTTGACTGTGTTTTGTTTGGAACAAGGAAAGAAACGTTCGAGAAACACTTACAGAGACCACGTCCTGCATAAATGCTCGTCTGCGTCAACCCCTGATCGTCAATGTCGTGATCCGCCGTCCAGATCCAGCAGTTCTCCATGTACAGGTTACTCGCGCCGCGCGTGACGTGCAAGCCCATAAACGCGGCGATGCAGTTGGCGTTGACGGCCGCGCTGCCGGGCGTCTTGATGCACTGTGCGACCTGCAGGTTGCTGCCCGCGAACCCGCCGACGCGCGTGTGCACCTCCCACATGCCGCTCGGGTTGCCGCCGGCGGGCGTGGCCAGGTTCCACTCGATGAGCACGGCGCCGGCCTGCGCGCCCTGCGTGGCCACGATGAAGTCGGACAGCTCCGCGTACCCCGTCGTGCCGGTGGCGGCGCCGACGCGCACGACGGCGCGCGGGCTGTTCATGTCGACGAAGAACGAGCCCGAGCTCATGATCACCGGCAGCGCCTCGCCTGCGACGCGGGATCCCGGCGGGATCGTGATGGTCGAGGTGACGCGGTAGATGCCGTGGTCGAGCCAGAGGACTTTGTTCTGCGCGGCGGCGGCGTCGAGCGCCTGCTGCAGCGCCGCCGTGTCGTCGGCGGCGCCGTCGCCGCGCGCGCCGGCCGAGCGGGCCGACAGGAAGGCCGAGGCCGGGAGGGACTCGTACTGCGGTTTGGAGCGCGTGTAGTACCGCGACGACCCGCCGCCCGCCAGCAGCGAGGCCGGGCGCTGCGCGGGGGTGAAGCTGCCCTGCCACCGGGTCGGGCCGTTGGGCGCGTACTGGTGTCCCTGACCCCAGGCCGCGATGGTCGTGGCGCCGGCCGAGCCCTGCAGCACGGTGCCGCCCGAGGCGTCGGTCACGACGACGGGCACGTTTTGGAGGGACAGGTTCTCGATGACGACGCTGCCGGCGGTGCGGGGCTGCGAGCTGCCCGAGAAGGCCGTCTTGATGCCGACGGGGACGTTGGCAAAGGTGCTGTCGATAAGGGTCAGCGAGCCCACGTTCTGCGTGCCCGTGTTCGTCAGCGACGACATGTCGATGCCGACGCCGCAGTCGCGGACGTCGAGGCCGTGGTACGTCCAACCCCAGTTCCAGAGGTGGATGATGGCCGTCTGGCAGTTGCGGAAGACCAGGTTCCGCATCGTGTACTGCTGGTTGCCCATGGACGCGCCCGTGGCGCCGCCGATAAAAGTGAGGTCCGACATGAACCCGCCGCTGCCGCTCTCGATGAACAGCCCGACGTGCACGACCCCGGGAGCCGTGGGCATGCGGAACACGAGGTTCTGCAGCTTCGTCGCCTGGCTGGTCGGCCAGTGGATGCCCGTCGCCGCCGTGCCGGGGGCGATGTTGGTCGTGTCGATGATAAAGTTGCGCACCTCCTTGTAGAAGTTGTTGACCGCGATCCAGTTCAGCTCGCTCGTGTAGTACGGGTTCCCGTCGATCAACCCGAACCCGGCGAACCCGGCCGTGGCCTTGAGCGTCGGCGGGTTCGTCGGGTCGCCCACCATCATGGTGAAGTAGGGCGGGAGCAGCGACGACGAGATCAGGTACGTGCCCGCGGGGAAGTACACGAGCGCCGGGGTGGTCGTGGTCGACGCGCAGCCGCGCCCGCACCTTCCTCCCGACTGGAGCGCCGCGTTGATGGCCGCGGTGTCGTCCGTGACGCCATCGCCTTGAAGTGGCCGATTCATCCATCAGCCATTATTCGCGGACTATGGAGCTCTCTTCCTTTCCTTAGTATCACTTACCGCGAGCCCCGAAATCCTTGACGTTGCGATAGACGTTATATCCCGCAGGGGCATAGGGCGTTCGGCTCTGGTCTGATGGGAAAAAAAGAGTTAGGAGACGGGGGTTTGTGTGTAAGTTACGAGCCAGGGGCTGGGATCCCACGAGGAATATCCGCAAGCCAGTAGGCCTCTGCCGTTGCCCACAGGAGCAAGGCGAATAGAAGTGACGACGCGCCAAAGAGACGCATTTTTCTGGCCCTGGACCCGATACGTCTCTTGTGTCTAGACTTGCTTCTCTTCTACCTGGATGACTGTAAAAGTCTAACAGGAGCCGCAGCGAAGAACTGCCACCCCTAACAGAAGCGGCACAAACGGCGCGAGGCTTTGTCAGTCATTTTATAGTAGACCTTCTTTTCTGTTCTCGTCTGACCGCTCTGAGCCCGCCAAGACTAACATCGACGGCAGAGTAACGTTCCAACCAGGAGGTCTTCTGATCGATGACGCCTGCATTGCGGCCACGGCGCGGTATCATTGACAGGGGCAACTATCCGCAAAGGGCAAGCAAAAGGCATGCCCGCCATGTATGATGGATGGGTGCTTGCTATGGGATGGGGGATGGCGGGAAATTGAAGCCGGCGTTAAGCGGACGAACTGACAGACGGGACCAGCCGCGGGCCGACTGAAGAACAAGCACGTTCACAGCACCTGCCGTAAGACGGATATATCACCTGAATCGTAGAGAATCCACCGGGCGTGGACGCCATGCCATTGTCACGTCGTCGGCCCTTTTTTCCCCTCGCATTCAGCGGGGTGGGGAGGGAGGCATAACCCACAGACGCACGCCCGTCGCCGAAGCCACGAGACCGACCGAGGACCGTCCGTCCATGTGAGAGCGTCCGGAGGAGGGGACATCCCTGAGCGGCGGCGTCCGGGCAAGACTTGCAGGCACGACAGCATGGCGAGTGACTGGGCTTGGCTTGGCTTTCCACCCAGTCGCAACAGTCAGATGTTATAATGACAATAATTATTGCTTGTAATTCCACGTCCGCGGTTATTTTTTTTTTTTTTTTCTTGTTCTTCAGCATTTGGCAAGCCGGGGTGCCTGTGACTGGCAATCACAGGACCACGAATCAGCTGTGGCGCCCGGCCTAAGGAGTCATAGTGGGTGACTAGGATGCCGGAGTGGTGGTGGGAGGGAGAGGAAGAGCCGAGGCGGAAGAGGCTGCGGGACGGAACAACAACCTTGAGAATATCAGGGGCTGGACTACCGGGGAAGCGCCGTCTCGCCGAGCGCCCTGTGCCGGGTCTGGCATATGGTTTATCCCAGCAACGGGCGAGCTTATGNTGCTAAGGTATGTGCGTCGTAGTTTAGATTCATATCTGATCCAGGCGACGGAATGCACGTCAGTCGCCGAGACATCACCTTTTCGTTGTTGTTGTTTTTTTTTTTTTCTTCCTCTTTTTTCTTTTTCTTTTCAACAGCAACTTAGGGCGAAGCGAGGGCACGAGCCTTTTTTTTTTTTTTTTTTTTTTTTTTTTTTTTTTTTTTTCTTTTTTTTTTTTTTTTTTTTTTTTTTTTTTCCTTCTCTTCGTGAATAAGGTCTCATCGTGCCTTTGGCTCTTGCCCAGTCAGGAAAGAGGTCCGGGCCATCGAGTCCTATTGACATCCGTGAATTGTAGATGCGTCCGCCGTAGCTGTGTATCATTGCAAGTGGATGGGAGGGCTTGCCCATGAGATGGCAAGAAGTGTATACATGGCGGACCATGCAGGTGACGATGACGATCTGTGATGCTGCTTTCACAGAGGTCAGGCATTTGTGTGGTTTTGGGTGTGTGTGAGTGGAGAGCCATCGGAAATTGCGACTGCCTGGAGCACAAGCCTAGAACACCAGACCGGCCACGAGCCATTGGTTGTTGCGTGAGATTGAAAGAAAACTCAACTGCATGAATCTCCATCTGTCTCGAGCGTCTCTGGCTTGGCATGCTGCATTCGACGGAAACCACTTGCCAAAAAGTGCCGAGGGAAACAAATGGCCACGACCGTGCCCCGAGGCGTCCTTATGTGGCCTGGGTCTTTACATACAGTTAATACATACCGCGCGCACCATGCAACCGGGCCCGCTTCCCATCCATTTCTCCACCTACCACCAGAGCGTGAGATGCCGATCTCTACCGAGCGAGCCATAGACGCCCAACGTGGACGTCCTGTCTCCGTGCTGCCCCGTGCTCAAAGGGGCGCGTGAGGCAGCGTGTCTCGTGTCTCGGTCCGCAAAGGAGAGACATGGTAGGCAAGGCTCTTGTATCGCTTAATGGAGCGACGCAGCGCTAGGTAGGCCGGGAGCCAGCATTCTCTCAGAACACACAGGCGCACACACAATAAATACATTCTGTTTATTTATTAACAGATACAAAGCCATTCGTACCTCTAGACTGCATCGGTGATGACCGGCAGCAACCAACAGGTGCCGAGGTCCCGTCGAGGGGAGGGGCGCCAGGGTCAAGTGCGAGGCCAAACTTGGAGTTACGCAACAGAAACAATTACCCCGGACAATTTTCCACGGCAGCAAATGCTCCGCACCCGCCCTCTTTCTCCGCTTTCTCCAGCTTTTCCCCAACCCCGTGGCCAAGCTCGACCTCCCCGCTCTCTCCACACGGGGGACCAAGGAGGTGAGTTTTTCTTTATTTTTACTCTTGTTTTTTATTATCATTTTCTCTTCCATGTCGTCCTATCCAGTGCGCGGGCATACACCCGCCGATCTTGGAGCGCCACATCAGTCATGGCTCCTGCAAGAGCACGTATGCGATGACTTGGAAGGTTCCAAAAACAGCTTGGGCCCTCGACACTCGGATCCTTGCTTCCCCGCCCCCACAGAACCGCGATAGTGAAATTGTGGGGAGAAGATGTGGTGGGAGCGCAGGCTGGGGTACAGCCGGGGAAATTGGCTTGGAAAGACGCAAACAAGATGGGGGTGGGTGTGACGAACACATGAACTCAAGTCGTCCGCAGATGAGAACTACAAGACTGAGCGCCGTATGTAGGTCCCTCCATCTGCCTGCTTGTTTTCTGCTTCGAGAAGTTTTGTCCTCCTCAACAGGCAGCGGTTTCCCAGAAAATGCAGCTTCGACTTCGCCTGGCTGCGGTGCACAGAACAAGCATTGTTGGCGACGTAAGAAAAGCCAAGGATTAGATTACATACATAGACACGAGCAAGAGAACAAGGGCACAGAGAATACCTCCCACCTAGCATTGCCGTCACCCTGCCTGCGCCGCCTCCACTCTGGTCGTCCCTTCCTTACCACCACGACTTCCCAGGCTCACCCCAAACTGCCCTGCTAGCCCTGTTGCGACCCCTGCGCCCACGACTCGTCCCGAGCTGCCTTTCTCCTCTTTTTCCCCGCCCAGCTTTGGGGTTCGCGTCTCCCGTCCCCTCCAGGCTTCCTTCCGTGGTCCGTTGTTGACCTGACTGCCGCCGTCTGCCTTGTCTTGTCCGCCCGTCGCAGCCCGCACAGTTGAGAGTCGTTGCCTCATCGCTGCCCTGGGTTGAGGCTCGCCGTTTGGATCCCCTCACTTGGCGGCTGGTGTGTGTGCGAGTGTATCCATCCTCGCCGGCACGCTCCGTCCAGTCCAGTCCCTCCTTGTCAACACATCTTCCTCTTAACGCGCCCGTTCGAAGCGCATCCCCACGCGCCACACCACGGACCATACTTTGGTGACGTACAAACCATCATCGATCGAGCCTGCGGAGGATAAACCACCACTAGTCTAGCGAGCGCAACCGCACGTCTCCCGCGTCCTCTTGTCTAACCGAACCCTGCCGTTCACTCTGCCTCGTGTCACCCGTTGAAGTATCCTACCACCTAGCCCGGCCCCTGCCCTTGGTCCCCACCACTGTTCGCCCGCTGCTTGTGGTGGCTGCGGTCCGGGCTTCGAGACAGCACGGAGGCCGTTGAGACCTCCTGCCGGTCATACGTGCACACGCACACGCACACATAAGCTCACAAGCACACATATATCCATGGTACACATACACACATCGAGACGCTGCTGTTCCGAAGCCCCAGCCGGCCACTCACCCAGACCATCCTGCCATGCGTGCTGCATAGCCTTCACACGCACAACCGTCATCCCAGGCCGGCGTGTCACTGCCTGCCGCCTCTCAGACCTTTGGACGCTGTTTTCCGCAAGCCGGATGGCTCCCTTCTGTTTCTTCCCTGAAAGAACAGAATTTAAACGCAACCATCACCCCCTGATCCCAGTGGCCCAGTGCCGGGCAAAAGCCCTATTGCACATCCGCTCGCCTGCGCCCGCTCCATCAGGGATCGTCTCGGCACTGGAGGAGGAGAGCAAGGCGGCCCGGTCCAGTGAAGAGCGGGGGAGCAAGCGTTTTGTTGCGGAGGAAGCCTCTCCACTTGAGGAGCCGAGTATAATAGCAAAGGATGGGTGATTTGCCCAATTCATCCTTCCGTACTTGCACTCACCCCGCAGGATACTCGAAGAAGTCTCTCCCTCCCTGAGCTGGTCTTCTTGCGCTACTGATCCTCGTTCCGCTCTCCCCTCAGACAAAATTACCCCCTTTTTTTCTTCGTCCTTGTGTGGCCGGAACTCGCGCCCCCTTGCCCTCCCCGTTTTCACACCCTCTCTCCTCTCCCCACCTCCGCACCCGCAGCAGCCGTCTTGCGCTGCGTAATTTCGACTCGACGCCCCTCGAGCCTACTCCCTCAACAAAGGACGGCGTGCGTGGGCGCCGAGCTGGGATACGCGCCCACCCGTCGTTCCGTGCTTCCCCGCGCTCCCCACGACCACATACCTAAAACCTTCCTGCGGGCAAAAAAAGAAAAGTCACCAAGAAAAAGCTTAACAGCATGTTGCCTATGCAGTCGATAGAGGCGGAGACGCCCTCCAGCATAGCCGAAGACAATGGAGAAAGTCGGCAGCAGAAGCCAAAGACGCTGCCATGCAAGTACTGCAGCAAGCGGTTCAGGTGAGGGCTGATGACCACCAACGCGGACTGTCCCTCCGGCCAACCCCCGCGTCGTCCCTCCTCTATCGCATATTGGGCTTACATTGTTCGTTCCACTTTAGGCGTGTGGAGCACGTCCAGAGACACGAGCGGACACACACAAAGGAAAAGCCCTTTGCCTGCACCTGGGACCGGTGCGGGAAGACTTTTGGGCGTCGGTGAGTCCAGAGTGCACCTCCTCACTTTGTGTTTCTTCATCTGTACCGCTGGTTCTGATTTGCTCTGTTTGGGTCCCATGCTCCCCATTCTTCCTGCCCTCTCCGTTTCTTTTTTCTTCTTTTTATTCTTGGCTCCCTAGCATTTAATCTCGCCATCGGACGGTTAGCTTCCTCGTGTGCGTGTTTGTGCGCACTTTTGTATTCCGCTTTCACCGCTTTATCTTGTGTTTTTTTTTCCTTGTACTACGCTTGCATGTCCACGCCTGTGTCGCCTATTACCACCCAATCATCCTCGTGGCGTCCCGCTCTCTCTTTCTCTCTCTCTCCCCTGAAACGATACCTAATCGGGCCCTCCCTCCTTCACTGCTTCAATAAGCCAGGCCCCGTCAAGCTGAATCCCCACTGGTCAACACTCTCCATCTTCGTCGGCGGCATCTCCCATTATACAGCCACAATCCGTCCAAGCGGTATCGTGAAAGGATGCCTACATGGATCTAGCATGGATCCTGCATGAATCTTCGCCGCTGACCACCGCGCCGGCGAGCGCCGGAGCGTCCAGTGATCTCCTCGCTCGCCACAACAAGCTCGTCCATCTCAACGAGAGCAGCAAAGATGGCCCTCGGCCAAGAAAGGCATCGCTGGGGAGCGTGCAAGGGGGCCCTCCAGAGGGCCACGCAGGCGTCGACATGCTCAGTCTGCAGCAGCAGCAACAGCACCAGCAACAGCAACAGCAGCAGCAGAGACCACCTCCACCCCACTTCACCCCTGAGAGTATGGCATCGTCGGTCGTGTCGCCCAATCAGCGGCTGGCGTCCCGAGCGGCGCCGGCCTGCAATCTCGACCTCCTCTCCGACGCGGCCACGCACCTCGCCTCGGCCAGCGAGGTCGGCCAGATGCAGCACCAAATCATGCCCGAGCTCGGCCAGCACCCCGGCGGATCCAGGGTGAAGTCGTACGACGAGGCTATGGCCTACCAAGACCGGGCCCGAGAGCAGCAGCACCAGGGCATGATGCACGGGGCGTTTGCGGGGCAGCAGCCTCCGCCGGCGCCGTTCGACGACTACAACTTGTTCCTGGACGACATGTGCGGCGGCTCGTCGCATTTCCTTCCGCCGGCCTTGGAGGCGGAACAGCCTTTCAGCCTGTGGCCGCGCCAGGCAGGAGACATGCACGGTCGAGGAGGAGGAGGAGGAGGAGGCGGAGCGCTGAAGCCGCCACCGTCGTTCCCTTCGACGCGCTTCCCGTCGCTGGCACCCGACGCGGGCGAGGGGTCGACGACGGCGAGGATGCACGAGGACGGCATGCGGGCGCCGGCGTGGAGGATCTCGGCGGCAGACTACACCGTCATCAAGAGCCGTCTCGACGAGTTCTCGACCGTCATCCCGAACGACTTTGTCTTCCCATCCAGATACACGCTCAGCCGGTTCCTGGAGGGCTACATCAGCGGCTTCCACGAGCACCTTCCGTTCCTGCATGTACCCACGCTGGCGCCGGCCGAGATGTCCCCGGAGCTGCTGCTGGCGACGCTGGCGGTTGGGGCGCTGTACCGGTTCGAGAGCCACCGGGGCAATGCGCTGTGGTACTCCGCCAAGGCCGTGGCCGTGGAGCAGATACGGAGGAGACACATCCACGAGGTCCACGGCCTCCTACCTACCCCGGCAGCCTACAGCCCGCATTCGACGCGGCCGTCGCCCAGCACGGGGTACAGGCACTCTTTCAACTCGGTCCAGCACGATCGGCCGATGACGCAAGAGACGCACCGCGAGCCATAGTGAGTTGGGCCATGAACATGATATCTTGAGGATTCGCCCAGAGAGAGGATCCTCCTGTATTCTGACTTTTGAGCCCTCGCAGCTCACCCAACACGCCGCAGTCCCGGCTCGAAACCATCCAGGCGCTCCTCCTGCTGTTCGCCGTCGGCCTCTGGGGCGCAAAGGCGATACTCAACGACGCGCTGGCGCTGCAGAGCCAGATCGCGCTGCTGGTGCGCGAGGAGCGGCTCGGCCCGGAGCCGCCGCAGGGGCAGGCAGGCACAGCAGCCGACTGGGACACGTGGGTGCGGGTCGAGGGCGCATTGCGCACCAAGCTGATCGCGTACTGCTTCTTCAACGTGTGCAGCGTGGCGTACAACACGCCGCCGCTGCTGCTGACGTCCGAGGTCAGGCTCGCGCTGCCCGGGTCGTCGCGGCTGTGGCGGGCCGAGTCCGCGTGGCAGTGGCAGGAGGCGCGCCAGGCGCACCCGCGCCTCGACGTGCCGCTGCAGGACGCATTCTCGCGCCTGCTCAACCGGCCATCGCAGGGCGCGCTGGCCCACGTGTCGTCGCTGGGAAACTACGTGTTGATGCACGCCCTGATCCAGCACGTCTACCTGCTCAAGCAGACGTCCTTCGCTATCGCCTCGCCGTTCGAGGTGCACCGCGGGCTCAAGGTCGAGGACGTCGAGGACGTGGCGCAGGCGCTCCGGGTCTGGCAGCTAGGCTTTGAGCAGGCCCAAGTGCGGGCGGCGGGCGAAACTGGCGGCAGCGGCGGCGGCGGAGACGGACCCCCGCGCGGGGCTGTAGCGTCAAACTCGGTCGCGCTCCTCAGGCTCGCCTACATCCGCCTGTACACCGACATCAGTCCGAGCCGGGCGCTCGAGACGCGCGACCACGTCCAGCTGACAAACGCCTTATACGATGCCCCGCTGCCGACTCGGAGCCCGCGGCTGCACCGGGCTCTGTTGCAGGCCATGCACTCGCTGGCGGTGCTGGTCAAGGTCGGCGTCAACTACGTGGCGAGGACCAAGTCTCTGGAGTGGAGCATGCAGCATTCTCGTAAGACCCCGGCATCATATGATTATCTTTTGACACCCCAGCTGTCACCCCATGCTAACCAGGCACACAAAACATGAAAAAAAGTGTGCAACCTGGACTGCGCAGTCCTCCTGTCAAAGTGGCTGCTCACCCTGGCGTCCATCGGTCCCAACGAGCCGCCGCCGACTCACGAGGAGCGCAACGTGCTCGAGTCGGTCCGCACCATGCTCGACGAGACCGAGTTTGCGGTCCCCATCGACCCGTCGCTCTCGGGCCCCGGTCCGGGTCCCGGCCCGGGCAGCGGCAGCGCAGCGAGCGACGGCGCCAGGCTGCGCCAGCTGGCCGCCGCCGTGGTGCGGCTGTGGGCCGAGACGTTCAAGGGCAACCACGTGTTCGAGGTCGTGCGCATCATGGCGCTCGGGCTCGAGGGCTACGCCGACCTGATCGAGAAGCCGCGCGACCGAACGCCGCTTGTGAGGCACGCGGCTGGTCCTTCGCTCGGCTGAGGGCCGCTGGTTGATAAGGAGGCCTCTATAGCTCACGGCCTCGAGGAAGGGGTGCAGAAATACCCCAAGAATCTCGTCCCCGGCCCACAAGGCGCCTGCTGCTGCGGTCTAGTCGGTTTGTGGTCCGCATGTTGGGCGTGGCATCCTTATCCCGTGTCGATGCCTGCCCTGACGGTATGGGATGTGTACAGGCATCTATCTCAAGGCGCTACGTCGCCGAAGGAACAGCAGGCGCAGAGTAGAGAGAGATCCCATCTGCCGCTCGTTGGCATGACCGCGGAACTCAGCGGTGGTTGTTCTGGAGACCCTAGGATCTGGTTGATGTGGTGTTAATACATTCGGCGGTTATAGTCACTCCAGCATGGCGATTCAAGTTGGCTAGGTAGTCAAATGATACCCTTTTTATTTTTGTGCACAGTAAGTGCCGGAGCCGTTCCTCTTCCTGGTCCGGTGCTCTTTGTCAATCAAATCCGCCTCGTTAGTATTTTCGGGCGCGGGCTATGTACCATCGACACGAGAAATATATATCGTGGACCAGGAGACAAAGAAGCTGCCTCCTGCAATCCCAAATCCTCCAATATAACTGACAAGTCAAATCATGTGCATCATTGATGCCTGTTATTACAGCTAAAATTCAAAACTAGTCAAGATATAAACGAGAAAACAAACAATTTGTCATCCATGTACCTCCATAACATTGCACCGTGCGCCTTTCCCAATGGTATCATAGCGCCGTGCCCAACTCGACATATTAGAGAGGATAATCAAGCGCCACTCGTGTAACTTGTGTTCTGTCGTCCTGTCGTAAACCGCACTCGTCCCTCAGCGTAACCCATCCTTCATGTTCTGCGCTCTGGTCTCCCCCTTGACGTAGTCGCTCAACCGCATCTCGTTGGTCTCGTCGGCGTGGCCGCTCATGGGGTACAGGGTCCCTGGCGTGTACCTCGGAGGCAGACCCGAGCGGGTGGTGTCCGGGTCGGCCCTCGAGCCGTCCGTTATCAGCGCCGCCGCCGCCGCCTCCTCCTCGGGCGTCTCGTAGCCAAAGTTATTCGTCCGGACAGGCGACCGGGGAGCCGAGGACGAGGACGAGGCCACTGTCTGGTCGCCGTAGACGGCCGGCATGGTCGGCGGCGCGTTGTAGCGGTGCGGGTGGGGCGTCACGGGCGACACGGGCGACGGGAGCGTGTGGGCGCTGCTGCCGCCGTGGCGGACGGCGTGCGGCAGCTGGTGGTGCTGGTGCGCCGGATGCGCCGGTCCGATTTCGGCTTCGCTCGAGGGCCCTGCCGCCGCAGCTCCCGGGATGACGGCTGGTATGCTTTGCTGGTAGTGTTGCTGTCGTCCGCTGATTGATGCTAGCGAGGTCGGTTTCGAATGCGCCTTCTCGGCATCGCGGATGGCGTTCTGGATCTGTAGCTCGACCTTGCTGTTCTTGGTGTAGCTCCCGGCCACCACCATCAAGACCTCGACGATGATGGACCCGATAAAGGTAAACACCAGGGCGATGGCGATGATGAAGAACCCTCTCGACAGGGCGCAGAAGCGGTCCAGCTCGCCCTTGTTGCCGCCGAACTGGTTGGAAAATCGAATGCTGTTGTAGCCCGGTTTGGGCGTCTCCTTGGAGTCTTCCGGAAGGTCTTATGTGCGGGACAGGGTAAGCAAGGGGCGGTGCAAGTTGACGGAGGTAGGGGAAGCAGAAGATCTTGGTTTAGAGATGGTAATGAAATGGTTGGACCGACAGTTGCTACGCGTCAGGCCGCCACAGTTGGCAGGCAGGCCGGCCTGGGAAAGGATGGTGATTTCGGCCAGGAGGATGCCGATGAAGACGAGGTCGCCCAGGATGGCAGCGACCAGCCATGGCGTTTTCTGCCCGCGTTTCCCGGTCCGTAAGAAGGCCAGGGCAAGTATGGAGAATAATAGGGACGCCGTCATCTGAAGGGTTCACGTTAGACCAGGCCAAGGCATCTCCCGGCGGCCCGAGAGTCCTGATATCCAACTCAATGACATACCATGCCTTGGAGCACCGGCAGGCTCTGGCCAGGCCCCAGCTTGTTAATTGTGATGTATCCTAGGAGAACACCCTGCAGTACGCTGGCGGCCAGCGAGGACAGTATTTGCAGACATCGCACCAGGCCATACCAACTTGAGAGATCCCACCCCATTGTTCTGACGGCGCGGTTCCCGCCCCTACGGAACGGACGGAGGAGGGCAAACGAGCCTCGGAGGGCGGTTTACGCTCGGCGGTTCGGCGTGTCGGGGGAAGCTTACGGCTTGGGCACGGATTGACGTTCGGATGTGGTAGAGGAAAACGAATTACAACATTTGTCGGACAGCGCCGCGCCAGGGGCAAACAGGAAAAGGATGGAATACGCGCAGGTCGAATTGGGGATCCTGGAGAGATTTAGTCAAGGAGAGTGACAGGAAAGCAAAAGCAAGGGCAGGCTGGCTGGGAGGTGGGCGAAGCGGGCAGGCAGCTGAAAGCCAAGCAGCAGACTGCAAACCACCACCAAGACGTGCAGCAGAGATGGTGGAGTTGATGATGGGGCGGTGCAGACAGCTGCTGCACCGATCGAGCCAGTGAGTACGGGCGATAGATCCCTGCTGCCCTGTGCTGGGCAGTGGCTTGAGCTGCAGGCCAAGGCTGGATTACGGCGGCTGCGCGCACATCTGCTGACACATCGCGTGCTGATTGTGTGGAAGAGGCAGGAGGGGAAGGTGCAGCCCAATACGGAATTGATCGCCACCTACGGTCTGCACAAGGGTTCCTTCCCACCGCAACAACATCACCATGATGGGATGGCGCAGGTTGCAATGCATTCTGCAACAGGCCAAGAAAACCTGAGGGCGAGACATTGACAAATGTGGGAGCCTAGCACCCCGCCAATTCTGCCCAGCCAAGAAGGGCGGGTCAGCAACCAAGAAACTAACGCCATTCATGATTGGCTGTTACTTGAGGCCTTTTGCGGCGGCACAAGCCCGAACCCAGGTGCAAGATGTCCACCTACCCTCCTCGCTCAGCTCAGCCCTCGAGCGAGAACCCCACGTCGCCGCTGTCTCGGCCCAGGCGCACCAGCCGGTCCCTCATGGCCTCGGCCCTATGCCTCTGGGGGCCAGTAAGCGCGCTGAACTCACAGCGGTCGACCCAGGCGCCGACGCCGTGCTGCAGCACGTTGCGCGCCCTTAGCCTGCTGCCGCTCACGTGGCCGATAGACCCGTGCAGCGTCGCCCGTTCCTTGGCCGGGTCATAAACCCCACGGTGCAGCATGTTGTTGTCGTAGAATACGAGGTCGCCGGCCGCCAGCCGCACACGCGTCTCGCCCGCCAGACCCGTCTCGTAGGGGCCCGCCGTCCGCTCGGCTGCCGTGCGCGCGCGCTTGTGTGACCCCGGCACGCACACTAGGCTGTCGTCGTCGTAGAGCGCCAGGTTGTACTGCACGTGGTACGCCGGCCGCGAGAGCCGCGCCAGCTCCTCCTCGTCCGTAGCCTCGGCCGCCACGTCGTCGCGGTGCCACCGCAGCTCGAACGCCCGCCCCGGCCGCACGAGCATGTTGAACAGCTCCATGACGAGGTCGTCGTCGCCGGCCGCGCCGATGAGCTCGCGCGCGGGGTCCAGGACCGCGTCGGAGAAGTAGGCGCGCGCAAACTCATCCCGTCCCGGCATGTCCGGGTGCAGCAACGCCTGCACACCCCAAATGCCGCCGCCGTCCGCGTCGGGCTTGTCGGGCCACGGCGGAAACTGCTTCCCGACGGTACGGATGTGCGCCCACTGCCCGGCCTGCGCGAGTGCCACTGCCTTGGCGGCCGCCTCCCGGAGTGCTTCGAGCCTGGGGGAGTCTAGAACCTGCTTCAGGACGACGAAGCCGTCGCGGTCCAACTGGGCTCGTAGGGACAGTTCGGGCGAGGCCATTTTCACGAGGGGCACGGGGGTGCTGGGTTGCGTTGCGATTTCTGGCCTGGAATTTGATGTGACGTACCTTCGGCAATAAAGCGTCGGTCTCCGAGCATAAAATCGAAGGCAGCACGTGCCCACGCGACTTGCAATGCCGTCATCCCCGCGTTTCGCCTCCCCCTGGACTCCGACGTGCCTTTGTCGCATCCCTTCTCCCTTGCTCCCTTCGGCAGTCCCCAGGCCTTGCGCCCTCCACTCTCCTCAGCATTTATAATCCACAACAGCTCAGAGCACCCGATCTTGTTCTCGAATCGGACTACATCGTACGCCGCAAAGACCAAACAACGATCAATTATGCCCCCTCGCAAACGCAAAGCGCCCGCAACCCCGAAGCCGGCGGCTAAACCGGCTTCCTCGGGACGCCGCCAATCGCAGCGCATCGGTTCGTCCGTCAAGAAGAGCCAGTACCTTGAGAGCGGCTCCGACTCTGAAAGCGAGGCCGAGCCGCCTTCGAAGCGCGCAAAGACAGGCGCCGGTGCAAAATACACCGGCCGCCGAGGGCCGAAGCCCGAATCGGATGACAGTGAGGACGCGTACGAGGAATCTGATGACGACGATGACGACGACGACGGCGAGGGAGCAGATGAAGAGGAGAAGAGCTCCGGTTCACAAGAAGAGGAGGACGAGGACGAGCCAAAGCCCAAGTCAAAGCAAAAGCCGGCAAAGGCTGCCCGTGGCAGGGGCCGTCCAGCAAGCAAAAAGCAGGACGACGAGGACGCAGAAGAAGACGACGACAATGAAGAGTCCAGAGTGACCTTCATACCCCACAAGAAGCTTCGCGACACGGGCGGCGTCGAGTACGCCGACGACAGGGTGCACCCCAACACGATGCTCTTCCTCGCCGACCTCAAGGCCAACAACAAACGCGCGTGGCTCAAAAGCAACGACGGCGAGTACCGCCGGTCCCTGGGCGACTGGAACGCCTTTGTCGAGGCGCTGCAGGAGCGGCTCATGGCCGAGGACGAGACGCTGCCGCAGCTGCCGGTCAAAGACCTCTCGTTCCGCATATACCGCGACATCCGCTTCTCCAAGGAGAAGACCCCGTACAAGCCGCACTACTCGGCCGCCTTTTCGCGCACCGGCCGCAAGGGGCCCTATGCGGGCTACTACGTGCACTGCGAGCCGAGCAGCTGCTTTGTAGGCGGCGGCTTGTGGCATCCTGGTAGGTCGTCCTGGGATGTCCTACCTTCCTATCATCACCCGCAGGTCACTAACGAAAACCTTGCCACCCTGCAGAGGCCGACGCGCTCCACCGTCTTCGGGCCAGCATCGACGAGCGGCCGCGGCGCTGGCGCCGCGCCCTGTGCGCCGAGCCGTTCCGGGCCGTGTTCCTGCCGCGGGCCAAGGCCGGCGACGAAAAGTCCATCTTCAAGGCCTTTGCCGAGCACAACGCCGCCGACGCCCTCAAGACGAAGCCCAAGGGCTTCGACGCCGACCACCGCAACATCCAGCTGCTCAAGCTCCGGAGCTTCACCGTCAGCGCGAGGGTCCCCGACGAGCTGTTCACGGCGGCCGACGGGCTCGATCGTATCGGGGATATGATTGGGGCCATGGCGGGATTTGTAAGTTGGTGTTTCTGTCGGAGTCCGTCCAGGGCAGGTGAAATTGCTAACAATTCACTATGCAGATAACGCATCTCAACTCCATCGTGCTGCCGGATGATCCTGATGCGGATGACGGCGATGATGACGATGGCGACGACGGGGGCGGCAGTGCGGAGGAGACTTAGCCGAAGCTGGGGCTTGTTTGGATCGGGATTTTTTTTTTCTTTTTTTTTTTTTTTCTTGTGACAAACGCCATGCGTAAACAAGCGACTGTAATATAGGCTGGGCGTCTCGGTGTCTTTTATAAAATTGGAAATTTCTGTGACGTCTATAACGCCGCCGTGCATCGAGTGCGGGTGCGTTTGATATGCAGCACAATGCCCATCCGAAGCCAGCATCCCAACATCACGGCCAAGGTTATTCGGCTAAACCAAGATACAAAAACCGGACAAGCAGGGTATTTGGAATATATGAGACGCCGCGGCAAATGTGATGTGCGCAACACCACCACGGCGCAGACGCATCCAAGCGGCACGTACGGGGAAACCGTACATACTAGACAATACAACTCTTGTATGATCCAAACAGACAAGATCTGGGGCGGGATACACAGCCACACACTCTCTCTCTGTCTCTCTCTTTCTCTCCCCCAGTAGACGCGCATCACATCGTTATAAAGCCTCCCCCGCCGATTTGCTTTCCGTCATTATGCAGATCACATCATAACCAACCCAAGGCGCCGCGGAAAAAAAGAAAGACAGGGAAAAAAAAAAAAAAAAAAGGGGGACGACGACAAGAAAGAATGTGTCGGCAGAAACAGAAAGAGAAAAGAGCTCAAACGAAAAAGGAAGCCCGGTATGGAGAATGCAGAGTGGGAGAGATGGGAGAAGCACAGAGAAGCAAGCAAGCAAACAGGGTAAATACGGCCAGATGAAAAAGAAGAAAAAAAAAACACCTTTATCCGAGTTTTCCGCGTTACCTTTTTTTCTTCCCACTCATGGCTTCATGTCCCATCTAGTGACCCTTGTAGCTGCCCATCTTCTCAATAGAGCTCATCAACCCGCTGCGCGGCGCCCCGCCGCCGGCCATGGGCACGCTCTTCTTGCGCTCGTGGTGCGCCAAGGGGCGGCCGATGTGGCTCTTGGGCGCGGCGATGGAGCCGGGCGCCCGGAGGCCCGACACACGCGCGATGCTGCGCGGGCCGCCATCGGCGGTCCCCGGCGCCTGCAGGCGCGAGATGCCGCGGCCGGGCGTCGTGGTGCTCAGCCTGGGCGGCGACGGCTGCGCGCGCGACGGCGTCGGCGGGGCCGTCGCCGCAGCCGACGACGGACGGGCCGGGCCCTTGGCGGCGGGCGTTCGTCCGCTGGCTGTCGACGAGTTGCTACCGCTGCTGTTCCTGTTGGTGGGCCTGGGGCTGGTGATGCCGGAGGCGGCGGCGGCCCTGTTGTCGTTCCCGCTGTTGTTATTGTTGTTGCTGCTGACGCCGATAAAGCTCTGCTGCTGCTGCATGCTCATCATCTCCTCGGCCAGCTGCACCAGCTCGCCCTTCTCAACGCGCTCCTGCTCGAGCAGCCTGCGCATCTCCTGATTGTCCTCCTGAACCGTCCGGATCACGGCCTCGAGCTTCTCGACCTCGGCGTTCAGCTCCGAGATCTGCGCAGAGTCCTTGGCCGCCTTTGCCTTGCGCTCCTCCTCGAGCGCCGCCGCGGCCGGGTCCACGCGCGTCATGGTGGCGTGGCGTCCCGCCCGGATGTCCTCGTTCTCCCTGCCGAGGTCCTCGACCTTCTCCTCGAGCTCGTGCACCTTCTTCTCCCACCGACGCTCGTACGACCGCTTGAGGGCCGTGATCTTGTCCGTGTGCTTGCTCTTGTAGAGCGCGTGCAGCTCGCGCGCCACCTTCTCGACCGCCATCTCCACGTCGCGCGGCGTGAGGGCCTTACCGCCAGAGCCCGCGTGCTCGCCGTTCTGGCTGCCTGGTGATGCCGACCGCTTCTCGCCGCCCTGCATAGCCGCCTCGGCCGCCTTGCCCGCCCGCATGGCCGCCAGCTTGCTCTCGGCCTCCTGCGCCATCGTCTCGGCCATCTCGCGCCGCATGTTGGACTCCTCCAGCTTGGCTTCGAGCTCGTCGCGCTCACGCTGGCCCACCACGATCTCCTCCTTGACTTTACGCAGCACCGCTTCCATCTCGCGGGCTCGACGTTCCCAGTCGTCGCGCTCCGACTGTGCCTGCTCGCGCGCCGTCGTCTCCTCGCGCAGCTGCTCCATGCACGTGCCCACGCGCTTCTCGGCGTCGCCCACGGCCGTCTTGAGCGACTGCGCCTCGGCCTCCTTGCCGCTCAGCGACGCCTTCAAACTGCTGATCTCGGACAGGAAGTTGGACTTGAGACTCTCGAGCTCGCGCGGCGTGATGGTGGGGATGCTGCGCGGAGTCGGCATGGGCGGGATGTCAAAGTCGAGCAGGTTCATCATGGTCTTGCGCTGCGGCGTCGCCGCCACTCCCCCGCCGAGGTTGGGTGTTGTCCTCGACGGTGACATGTTGGCCCGGGACTGCTGCTGCTGTTGCTGCTGCTGTTGGGCATGCGAAAACCGCAGCTGCTCCGTAAACTCGAGCAGGAGATTCGTGGTGTTATTGCCCGAATCTGCACCTGGGCCCATGGTAGAAGACCGTGGTGTCCGCTGCGGCGGTGGCATCGACGCCCGGTTTGCCCGAGGTGTCGGCACGGCCGAGAAGTTACTGAATGTGCTCATCATCGTGTCGTCCGCGGCGGCCAGGGACTCCCTCCCGCCCACGCTGCGGCCTCCGGATCCGTTAATGCCAAGAGCAGACGGGCTCTCGCTCAGGCCGAGCGTCACGTCCTCGTCGTCGTCTGATCCGGCCAGCCCGCTGACCTCATCGTCGAGTAATGCCATGGCCTTTTTCAGCCCCTCGTTGTTCCGCGCGGCCTCGTCCTCGAGGCTCAGCTGTCGCATGTGTGCCACCAGCGCAGGCGGCTTAGGGTGCACCGGCGGCTTCACGCGTGGTGACGTCGGCCCCGCCGCCGCAGCGACGATGGGCGTGTTGACCTTGACGGGGAACCGCTTCGTGCTGTCCGGCCACGACGACTTACGCGGACTGCGGATGAGATTCGGCGGCGGCATCTTGGCGGCGTCCGAGAGCACGGCTGCTGCGTTGGTTGTGGCGGTGGCAGAGCCCGCCTCTTCGGCAACGGGCGCTGGTCTATCCTGGAGGATCTTGAGGGGCGAGAGCTCGCCGCCCGATATGATGCGGGAGATGGGCCGAGACGCCCGCCCGCTTCCAGTGCGGCCTCTTGACGGCGATATGTTCTCCTGCTGCTCGTGGCCCTTGTTTGCGGCGTCCAGGTAGGGCGAGGCGGGGACGTCGCCGGCCACCTCTGGTTCTGGAGTGCCCTCCATGACCTGTGTTATGGAGGCCGTCACCTCGTGCATCTCGGGCGGCGTACGCGTGGCGGCGACGGGAGGAGTCGAGGCGTTGAGGGCGCCGACGGGGGAGGGAGCGAGCGGCAAGGACGCGCTGGGCGTCATGTCGGCCATCATCATTGAAGCCATTACGTCGTTGGGTAAGATTGTGGGTACAAGAAAAAGAAAGTCGTGAATCAATTATGCTGCTGTCTGCAAAGGCAAGAAGGAAACAAACGCAACCGCCATGGATGCCAGCCGGTATGTTGTTTCAGCGGTGGCCGGTATCGAAGAATCGAAGTGTCTGTGTCTGTGGTCTGGTCCCCTTCACCAAAATAACAAGCCCAAGTCCACCACGGGGCTGGCGCATGGAAGGGGATGGGGCGGCAAATTGCGTCGTGGCGCGTGGTTGGGTTGCTGCAGGGGGAAGTTGGCGCAGCAACCCGAATCACGTGACTTGCCGACCAACCCGCCGCTTTTCTTGATTCTGGCCTGGCTGGCAGAAGCACAAGCCCGCCCGTGATAACGCAATGGAAAGGGGGCGGGAGGAGGCGGGCACCAGGTGGTGAAACACACCCAGGACAAGAAGGACGCAACCCAACCCGGCTAGTCACTTCCCCCGTGTCCCGGTATCACGCGCTTGCGCACGGCTGTGATTACAGGACGGGCGCCGAGTCCCACCCCGAAGACTGGTTCAGCACAGCACATGCAGGCGAGTTTTGGTTTCCAGGAGGTCGGCGGCGTCTCGCCACAGCCATGACACCCATCCATGACACTCATGACAGGCAAAGACGTGCACACACTCAGAGAGCAGCTAGGTAAAGCTCTAAAATTTCTTTGTATCTGGAGTGGTAGTCAACAGTTTGTTGATTTTTGTACCCATCGTAGCGTCGTTACCTAGAGAGACACATACCCAAGGAGAAGACGACAAGAATAACAAGCCAAATTCCCCAAAACCCCGTTCTCATCTGTGTGGCTTTTTAGCAAAGCAAGGAAAAAAAGAGAGACAAAAAGGAGATTCGTTATCCAGGTCGTTAGGTAGACAAAAGAGAGAAGATCAGTGCCCGCAAAGCACAGCCATGTGATGTGACATCGTTACCGGATTGCTGGCGATGTCTAAAACCCACCACCACCACCATTCATCCCCTACACAACCCTCCAAAGCCAAACGCAAAAATGTTGAGCATAACTGGGTCGTGGGCCACCTCAGGTTCATAACAGGCGGTCATGGCTTTCTTTTATCCCGCACCTTCGCCCGCTGCTGCTGCTGCTGCAAGCCATGTGTGCCTAACGTCTCTCGATAGGCACACACCCAGGGCTGGGAGCAGGGTGAGGCGGAATCCAAAACAGAGATGGAAAGAAAAACAAGGAGATTGACAGGAAACAAGGAGGATAAAATAGAGAAAGCCGATGACAACAGAGAAAACAGGAAAGAAAAAAAAAATCTTGGTGAGAAATAAACAGAAAGAATTAGCGTGTAAATCCGGGCGGGCTTGTTTTAGAAATTAAAATCCACCAGATGTAAAATCTTTTTCGCTCGTTCACATCATGTACATGCCCCCAGACCTTGACGGCCCGACATCAAAAAGATCTGAGGACCATGTCGTAACACTCGTAAAAAGAAATCGGCGTTCGCCCGACGGCGATGATGATGAGTGTTTCGGGGCTGTCGTACAACTTAGTGGTTTGGGTGTGTGAACGTCTCGTCGTCAATTTGTGGTAGGGCTCGGTTGGTTGGTTGCATGGCGACTTCGTGTGTGGGTGGCGAGGGGGGGAAAAAAAATGGTAAAGGTAGAAATTGTCATCATTACTCGATTTGTTGTCGTTATCGTTTTTCTTGCTCACGCTGACGCTTCCAGGCGGTGCCGCGGGCACCATCCATGACCGGTGTGTACTAAAGGATAAAAACAGCCAAGGGGCGGTTCAGGCGTCCGGGTCCCATGACCAAGAGGAAAGAGAAAAAAAATATTGGTGTAAACCCAAAAAAAAAAAAAAAAAAGAATAAGGGAGATGAAGATGAGGTCACTACCTCCGTCGCTGCGGGGCGGCTACGGCGGTGGCAGGCCTGTTCATGGTCTCATAGACAGGCGAAGGCATGGAGCTGTCCACAAGAGTTTTGCGGCGCTTGAGCTCCATTCCACCCACGCCGCCGCCGCCGCTCGTCGGGCGCTCGTCGTCGTCGTCGCGTCCCCGCTTCATGCCGCCCGAGCCTCCGTTGACGACAGGCGCTGAGTATCCGTTCTGCATGTCGCTCGGAGGGGCGTAGACGTCTCCAACGGGAGCAGTCGAAGAGGTGGCGCTCCTGTCGTTGCTCATGACGTTGTACACGTTGCTCGACGACTGCGGCTGAGTGCGCGGAGGAGTAGTGTAGCCCTGAGCGCCATAGTACGGCGGGGGAGCCGCGGCGCTGCGGGGAGTCGAGCGGCCGGATGTGGCGTGGTGTGCGCCGCCAGGGCCCGAAATTTCGGGAGACAGATGCGAGTGCTCGTTGGGCATGGACGAAACTGGAGGCGCGCTGTAGTTGTAAGACTGGCCACGGCTCGTGTCGTAAGCGCCGCTGTCGTGAGTGTACTCAGCGTCGTGCTCGTGATCTGCCTCCTCCTCAGCGGCACTGTGAGGCACCGGCTCGCCGCTCTGGCTAGGATGCATCAGCCCGTTGACAGGCTTCTGCTGCTCCTGCGGGTGCTCAGTGGTGGCCGGGGCACCCGCCGGTCGGTTCGACGGAGGGCCCATCTCCGACTTGACGTATCCAGGCGGCCCGTAGATGGAGCGGTCTTGCGGGCTGCTGTTGGACGGCGGGTATGGCGACTGCTGGCTGGGAGGCGCGCTGTACATCTGCCTCGAGCTGTCGTACGGCTGCGACGAGGGTGGGTAGGCCTGCATGCTCTGCAGCGTCGCGCTGGGAGGGGTGGTCGCCGGGGTGTGAGGCATGGAACGAGAGTTGCTCAGGTTCGTGTCGATGGACATGGGGTTCTGCTGCTGGCCGTTGATGCCCTGCTGCGGCCATTGGAAGCCCTCAGAGTTGCCCATGCCGCCGCCCATGACGCTGGAGGCGCTGGCGGGAGGGGTGGGGAAGGTATGCGCGCGGTCGAGAGGTGGCCGGCCCATGTTGGACGGCAGAGACGGCTGCGGCGCCGGGTGGTTGCTCATGCTGTGGTGGTGGAGCGACGGAAGTCCTGGAGGCGCCGGACCAGGGCCATTCCGCAGCTGGCTCTGCTCGGCCTTTCGCCTCTCGGCCGCGGCCATGACCTGGTTCGTCCTGTTTTGGTTCGTGGGGTGGTACAGGAGAGCGCTGATGTTGTGGACAAAAAGAGGGTAGAGAAGCTCGGTTATCTTCTCCTTGTTGGCGAAATCCAATGCGCGCTCAAACGGGATCCTAGAATGGCGAGTTGTTAGGATCTTGACATGTCCCGGAGAGCCACAGGTAGCCGGAGCTCAAGCAAATCAACTTACCAAACACCCTTTAAATGCATCGGCCCGATCTTAACGACGTGCCGGACCTTTTCACTCTTGAGAATACCATCTCTCCTGCCGCGCGTCATACCAGCGACGTTCAACAGCTTGGTTCCGTTGATCATGTGATTATCTGAGCAGAAAACGTCAGCATGGTAAATACCACAGCTGGGAGGATGCGCCACAAGTAGAGATTTTCGCTTACCTTCCCTGCGAGCCACGCAGATGCCCCTGGCCTCGACCTGGAAGCAAAGGCTACCCTCATCCTCCCATAGAGTCGCAGTCACGCGCGGCTTCATGCCTGGCGGCGCGACTTGGCCGGTGGTATCGAAGCCCTGGTACTGGTTCTGCATCGATCCAGGGCCCGAGGTTGCGCCGTGCGAACCGGGGAGCGGCAGAACACCGCCGCTCGCGCCCATCTGCCCGGGCACGCCCGGCGGGCCTGGCGGAGAAGCCATGCCGTTGGGGTAGTATTGCGAATATTGTTGGGGCGGTGCTGGGTATTGGGCAGGGCCCGGCTGTAGAATTGGTGGTTGCGGGTTGTACGACGTGACGGTCTGCGTCGGTGGTGCCGGGCCGGCGGACATGTGCGGCTGGGAGTAATACATGTCTGAGGGAGCCTGGTTCATGGCCGGATACGGCTCGTATCCCGTTACAGACTGGGCTGCCGGGTGGCCAGAGATGGCAGCGCTCACGGGAAGCGACGAGGGCGGCGGGGTCTTGGGACCGTTGGACGACGCCACCGACGTGTAGGACGACTGCGAGTCCGCGTTGGAGCTGGCCGAGGACCCTATAGAGCTGACCCGGGGCGAGGCGGTCCCTGACGAGTATGCCTGCTGGGGCGGAGGCAGAGGGAATGAAGGCAGCCTCTGGTCGCTCCCATACAACGACGGCCTCTGGGCGTGCGCGTTGTAGTACGGTACGTCGGATGGGCCCCGGGCTGGCACGGAGATCGACGGCAAATCCAGCTTTTCGGTGATGCCTGGGGACTATCTAGACCAGTTTTATGGGGGAACAGCGACTCGTCGCTGCGGGTGCGCAAACACGTAGGTGTGCGCCGAGATGGTCAGGCGGTCGAGCCGAGGTGTGTGCGAGGGAATTGGGCCTCTTTTTCGTGACGTCCCGGGTGCTGACAAGGTTTGTCTTTGGCCCGAAGTGATGTTTGGCTTGGGATGCTAAAGATGGACGATGGGTTGTGTTTTTTTTTTTTTTTTTTTTTACGAGGCGTACGGTCGTGCAAGTCTCGTCAAAAGGTCGTGATCGGCATCAACTAACAAAAGAGAGAAGAATCAAATGCTCATATCAAATGCAATGCAAACCGGCGTCGAGTGCTTCTGGTGCGCAGGCAAACGGCAAGGGCTTGCAGCAATGAGATAAGAGACAGCAGCAGGCTGGTGGTGTTCGTCCAACAACGCAGACAGGTCTTCCCCAGGAAATGGCTGGCTGGCTGTCTGACTGTGGTGGCTGCGGGTTGCTGGAGCCGGAGCTGGTGCAAGATTGCGTGCTGTTGTTGCAGCTGCGGAGGGGGATGTGCATCGACCGGGTGGTGGTGGACGGCGACAAGAGCTATTGATATCGACGGCCCCGCCCGTTTGGGTTGCGCGCGCTTCCTTGTGTAGTATGCCCTTTTTTTGTTTTTGTTTTTTTTGTTTTTTAATCCGCTGGGGCGCCCGAGCACAAGGGCACGACTCGGCAAGTAGGTAGGCAGGTAGGCCAAGCTAGCGGTGCCTCCAGTAGCGAGTGATCGTCGACGGCTGTTCATGTGAATACCAGAGGTAGGCAGGCAGCAGGTTAGTTCTGGACAAGCAAAGAATCTCGCAGTCATTCCACATGCAGCCTGCAGCGTTGGTGCTGTATTATGCTTCTGGCGGGGGGAAGCCAAACAGCAAGAGAGAAAAAAAAATGGGAGCAGGGTTGGTGCGCCCCAAAGGCAAAAAGCCATGTCCACATACCTGCAGACGCCTCGGTAAGCCTCCCCTTTGCCTCGTGAAGGATGTGAGGAAGTATTGTGTCGGGAAAGAGAGAAAGAGGAGAGGAGGAGAGGCGAAGGTCGAGGAGGAAGATGCAGGCAGGAAAGGCTTACCTTTTTGGTTGGTGAGAAGGAGGAGGCAGGTAAATCAGAGAAAATAGAGGTGCCCCCTCTGGTCTGCCGTGCAGTACCGCAAAGGTCTTAGATTAGAAAAATGAGAAGGTAAGGACGACAGGGTTCCAGCAGGGCATGGCGGGGAGGTACCCTGGTCCGCCGGCACACCCCTGGGCACAGGTAGGCTTCTGGTAGCCAACTCCACCTCGGACCACGTAGCCTGGGAGGAGGGGATCCTGGTCGGGTACCGCACGGATACAACGGGCGCCATGTGCACTGTACATACCGCACCGTGCGAGCGTGGCCGTGCTTGCGGCCATTGACGCTGGAAACGCTCAACTGGGAAAGGGAAAAAGAAGAGGAGCCGGTGAAAAAGAAAAGAATAAAAGAATAAAAGAGAGAGAGAAAAAAAAAAAAAAAAAAAAAAAAAAAAAAAAGAGCGGCCACCGACCGACCACCGGCCGGGACATGGATTCTGGTCCAGGCCTAGAGACGACCCAGCGAAAGAGAAGCGAGAGCCATGTCTGCCGCAAACCTCGAGATCTCGCCGGGGTGTGCTTTTTCTCGATCGTCCTCTCTCCTCGCACGCCTCCGCCTCGGACTATGCCGGTCCAGGTCGTCCTTTCTCGCCTTCTACCGGGCTTCTGTCCTACCTACATACAGGCGGTAAGGGCGCCTGGGTGGCCCAGCATTCCTCCCGCCATCTAGTTCACATTAGGATTTATAGCAAGCTTTTTTTTTTTCAGGCCCGTCCGTCCGTCCGTTTCCCCTTTGTGGGACTCGGGTTTCGTGGAGGAGGAGGAGGAGGAGGAAGAGGGCGGACAGCGGGTGGTTGGGGTTACTACTGCGCGTCCTGTCCAAAGAAGCATGGGTTGAGCAGTGGCCCTGCTGGGCTTTGCTGGCCTGTGGGTGGTGTTGGTGAGAGGGACGAGGGGAGTGCGGGTGTGTGTGGTGCTACTCCGCTGCGCCGACCCTCCCCCAGCCCGTACAGTGAGTGCACTGGAGCGAGAAATAAAAAAAAGACAGAGAGAGAGAAAGAGAAAAAAAAAAAAAAAAAAAAAAGAAAAAAAAAAAAAAAAAAAAAAAAAAAAAAAAAAAAAAAAAAAAAAAAAGGACCCGAGCCGCTGCTCGTTGGGCGTGTCGACAGGGATCTCTTTCAAGGTGATTTGGACGGAGGCGGATGACCAAGGTGGTACCAGGAGGGGGAACGTTTAGCTGGACAAGGGGCGTGGGCAGGGGAGAGGGGTGTGTCACCCCCGAGTGGGAAAGATTGGCCCAAGGCGGAGAAGAAACGAAAAGACTTGGGCCAGGGGGAGGGGTGCGTTGGGACCAGAGAAAAATCAGGCCGTGTCAGCATCCACGATTCCTTTTGCGGTAAGACCGTCGTCCCTCTCTCTCTCTTTTCTTTTTTTTTTTTTGCTTCGTCGTCAACTGCTTTGTCTTGCTTTTCCCCTGGCGCGGCCACAAAAAACTCTCCCAGTGAGAAGAGTCCGCCGAACGTCACAAAACCCCGATGGCGGGAAACTGAGAATTCCGCAGTTGGGTTCTTCCTTAGGGTCGTGGACGTGCGCGGTGGCGGCGGCACTGGCAGAAGCAGAAGCGCCCGCAAGCGACCCAAGTCAGTTCAACCCTCAACTGTTTGCCCAGCGGGCCTCGCTTAAGCCTGGGTTTCGCCGGCAGTGTTTACGTCGTCAATGTACGTACGTGCCCTGACGCCCGAGGGAGCGGGTTTGTTGAACATTGCATTACGGCGAAATGCTCTTGATAGCACTCGCACCAGTTCCGTTAGCTGTCTGGGGCTTTGGCAGCAGAATACCGCCAGCACCGGTCTCACAATGTATCTAGCACGTGTCGGTGGGTTGGATTTACCGCGCATTGCGATTGGTGGGCTAGCCCACGCAGCATGGTTGGTGCCCTCTCTTATCAACGGGCGTCCCCTTGGCTCCACCAGGAAGACGAGATCCTTGCTGGATTCGGGGTTGCATAATAACCAGACTCGGACATGAAGAGCAGCTCTGGAGGGAGTCGCTCGCTCTCTGGCAGAACCAGCCGCCCGTTTGACTCGGGTCGGATTTTATTTACATGTGCTCGCCCTCTGCTCAGATAGTAAACAGAGTCGGAGCCCTTCTTTTTGGAAACGCCCACCGCACAGGTGATAACCCGTCTCTCGATATTGGCAGATTTAAGCGTTCAGACTCCAAAAAAGACGCTGCGAAGGAGCCTGGAGTTTCCCACTCGGCCGCGCCATGAAGTCGACACGAACTCGTGCTTCGTCTGATATGCGTTCCTCCTCTTCCTGCTCCTTCCTATCTACCAAGATAGTTACCTAGCTCTCACCCTGTCCTTCGCCGGGCTGGGCTGGGCAGGATTGTGCAACACATGCACATCCTGGCATGGGGCCTTGACTTTACGAACAAAGGTAGCACCGTCGACGCAGCCGCCGGTGAGCAAAAGAAGAGAGAGGGGGGGTTGAAATAAAGGCAGGGAACAAGCGGTGGTGGTGGTGTGTCAGCCAGTGCGCGCCGAGGATGGAGGGATGACGGGCCATTGTGCAGGCCACTTTGTGAGGATCGTCGTCACCTGTGACCCAGGCAGGCCTAGAGCAAGGGTCAAGGAAGGGCCTGGCGGGCCAGCAAAAGCGAACGGCTGGGAGAGGGGAATTCAAAATCGGTGGCAGGGCCACCACCACCCCCAAACTGGGAGTGGTGGGGCAGCTTGACATTTCGGACGGATCGAAAATCCAACAGAGCCCGCCATGCCCGCCCATCGCATAATGTTAGATGGCGGCGGAGATCGGGGTAGGTTTTGCCAGGTCAGGCCCCGACCAGACCAGCGCGCGCGACTCACTTGGGCCGTGCAGTTGCAGGCCGCACACGCCGCACGCGGTTGGGGAGGAGGGGGAGGATGAATTGAGATGGATGCAACTTCTGGGCCTTGACTTGCAGCGCAGTGGCCAACTCGGCCGGAACCCAGCACCGGACCTGGCCAATGCTCTTGTTTGGAGACTCCGTGTCTGATCGTGCTGTGCCCATGTCGATCAATATCTTTGTCCCTATTTCATCTAGGTGGCCGGCTGCTTTGTGGTCTCTCTACCGTGGAGATTTCCATGTCTCTTTCCGTGCCGACGCCAGGTGCCGGACCCCGTCTTAGTCTGTAACAACGGCCAAAACCACACTGTGCTTCCATCCAACGTCCACTCAATCTTCGCTGCTGCTGTTGTCTTGCGCGGCGACTGGCCATCATCGCAACTCGCTGCAAAGACGATGCCCAACATGGGGAGCATTGCATTGCATCTCACTTGGGCCCCTTGATCGACCGCTTGCCTATTGGGTTCAGAACACGCGCGTTGTGCGTGCGAATTCACGGGAAAACATGCTGTTGGTCGACGGTCCCCAGACGCCTGTGGAATATCGACGCTCCACGTGGCAGACGACCGAATCGAACAGAGCCACCCTGAGTGGTACCCAGGCCGTCCCCGGGATGCCGCTGTACGAAGCAGGCAGCATGATGCGCTGCGCTGCTTGCCGCTGACCGCTCGCCGCCTCACTGCCGAGTCCCATATCAGAACGTGTTATAGTTCAAGCGCCCAGTAGAGTGCATTAATATGGAAAATAGTGGCATGCTCCCTCGGGAAGCAGGGGGTGTTGAGAGGATAGGTATACGTAGATGGGTGGCCAGCGAATATCGCGACACCCCCGCGCGGGTGGCCTATGCTCAGTCATACGACAGTGTAGCATTTTGTTCTCGCTCTCTGTGATTTTTTTTTTTTTTTTTCCACCATCTATCTTCTACCTGGGTCTGGGTTCTAAAAGTCCGCGGACAGCACACAACACATCCTGCCTCGCAGCAGCTGCCCACACACACCACCTTGAACGATGCAGCAGCCCCAGGTCGATGCACACCTCGTATTATCTAAGCCTTCTGGACCGGTCATGGCCCATCGGAAGGTGGGCATGGCAGGCCCCGGGGAACATGGTTCGTACACGAACATGCCCCAGAGACATGCAGCGCAACTCCACCGCCGGCGATGCGTGAGCACGCTCTATGGTCTCCGTCACAGACGCATGGCTGCTCGAGGTTGCTTTCCCGCACCTCCATAAGTGTCACTGTACGTCTATGTGCACATCTGGCGTAGACCCTTTTTCCCCTCTGCTTCTATGGTGCATAGGTACACACACACCCATATTTTGTGCGGCCAGTGGTGGCTGCCGCTGCTTCTGTTGCGTCTTTTCCTCACCTATCCCACGGATGGGTCCATCCATGCCTCTTTTTTTTTTCCGTAGCTCCATAGCCCTTGTCCATGCCCAACTACATATCCACCCAAGGCCCTGGATGCAGACGCAGTTCTCCGCTTGGAGTGAACGATTGGGGAGCGGGCACCAGAGTAGGGGACATGCATGAAGCAAGCATCTTCCGCCGCCGCCGCTCGTCTTTCGTGTCTGTCTTCTCTCTTTTTGCCTTTCTTTTTGCTGCACCGCAGATGGCCAAGCCGGACGGCAGCCAATGCATGCGCTCACGCCGCTCGGGCAGGGTCTGCGTTGTAGCTGCAGTAGGGCCGCATGCAAGACCCATGCTTTCCACGTATGTATGTACATGGATGGCACCACAAAAACAAATCATACAAGGACCGAAGAGCGAGAAAAAAAAATAAAGAAAAAAAGACTGCAGATATGGGTGGAGAAGGGTGGGAGAGAGTCGTGGTTCGCAGTTGCGCGGACGAGCTGAGCTGGTTGGCACTCTGGAGCAGGCCAGGCACCTTTCCCGCCCTCTGCATCCATCCCCACAGGCTGCCGTCAGGCATAGCCCCTCCCCTCTTTTTGCCGGCGAGGATGAGGCCAGAGCTGCAAGCCGGGTTCACGACCACTGCGTTGTCAGCCATGTTGAGCGCCGGCTAGTGCGTAGGAGGGCCGCCCGCGCCGCAAACAAAGTCTGTGAAAGCGGGTACGTGCTCGGATCTGGCAGGTCGGTGCTAACCGGAAGAGTTGTGCTTTACTGAACCTCAACAGTCCGACATTTCTCCAAGACCTCAGTAGCAAAGCAAGCAGATGGGTTGTGGTGTGATGTGGTGTGTGTTCGTGCACTCGCTCACAAGCAAAAGAGGAAACGGGTAATGCCTTTTTTTTTTTTTCCTTGCTCTTTGCCGACAACCGACGATTCGGCAGGTCAAAGCGCAGAGCAATGATCAGAGCCTCGCACTGTGTCGGCGTTTGCCTCACCCCGATCTCACATGGAGGGGCCACCATGCAAGGGAGCTGCTGGCTGTCAGGAAAGAAAAGAAAAGAACCCCGACCACCGGCGCTCACCTCATCGGCAAAAGGCACACGCTACGGCCACATTCAGAACACATGCAGCAGAGTGCGCGGCTGGCATACGCCAGCGCAGGCCGTAGATACTACCTCCAGGCCTTTACGTGTGCACCATCCGATAGAACCCAAAGCCAAAATGCCTCCTCGGATGTACATGCGTATCGGGGACCCAACACCCCCCGCGAGGCGGCCCACTGAATAAGGACAGGCTACAATGCGGTGCGGTGGTCTCGGATGTGCACGTTGCGGTAACATGCTGCCTTGCGCCTACCTAATGCTCGGGAGCGGCATGGATGGGAACAGTCGTAGCCCTAGCCCTGCGTGGTTGGGAATCTGCATCTGCCCGGCCGGCCACGGGACTCCATGATAGACGTTACCTGCCTCCACCTCTGCATCTACACACGGCAGAGGTAGGTACCTACCTTACCTAGCGAGCCACAAGGCTGGTCCAGACACCCTTAGAGGAGGGGGACGTGAGACAATGTTGGTAACGCTGCCCATCAGACCGTCCCGGGTTCTGCAGCTCAACGGGAAGTTGGGGCAGAGACAATAACCTCATCCAAAGATGTACCGACGTGGATATGGGGAAAGAAGAAGGAAAAAAAAAAAAAAAAAATCACAGGCCGCCATCCATCTATTTCATACAAGCGAGACATTGGGGGAGGTCCCAAGATCAGACGCACTGTCGTTCCTGCAGCTTCAAGCCTTGGGTCCGGAGACTCGTCATCTTCGATACTCCGATGGCCGTCGTCTGGACTTTTTTTTTTTTTTTCTTTTCTTCTCTCTTTCAATTTCTGCGTCTCTCCGGTGGCGTACACGGCTAGCCCAGCCCAGCCGGGTTGCACATGATGCCCGCCCAGCAATTTGCCGCGCCATCCAAACGACGAATGGCCGAAGAAACTCGCCCAACCCTCCATTGACCAAGCAGCCCAGGAGCGCGAGGAATGGAGAGAGGGACGACCAAAAAAAAAAAGAAGAAAATTTAAGCCCGCTAAAACGGGGGCTTATGCGAGGAACGATTTTACCCGTCGTTGCCACCCTCCATTCCAATCCATGGACCGCCGAGTGTTTCGAACCAGACTTTTTACGGCCCGTTTGGAGCTTCCATATTTGTCCGGGAGGGGGCACTTTTTTTGTCAGCGGATCCATTTTCCCTCCGCCGCTACTAACGATATTCTGTCACGAGCTGCTGCTCCTGAGAGGCACGGACGCGCGCAACTGCCGGGTGTCATAAGAAAAAAAAAGTAACGAGATAAAAAAGAAAGTCACCAACCAGATCCTTGGCCAGCGGGACGAAAAAGCGATATCGGGGTGCTGGTCAGATGAGAAAAGGAAGCGGGGTTTTGTCAACTTGGATGCGGCTGTGCCGCAATCAGCCTGCGCCAATTCAACGGCCGGGGTTGTTGTTTCTCCAGCCTTGGTGTGAGGTGGCCCAATCGACTCGTGCGTGGTGGTGGGGGTGGGGATGCCGGCGCACACACGCACCACGCAGCGGCGGCGGCGGGCTCCGACATGCAAGATGCCGGGACACCTTAACCAGCTCGCCCGCCCGCCTGTCTATCCACCCACCCACTCACACCACTCGCACACACACACGCTCTCTCTCTCTCTCTCTCTCTCTCACACACACACACACACATCTTTTACCCCGACTCCCCTGGCAAATGCTGCATGCGGTCTGCTGCAGCTTGGGGAGGGAAGGAAAGCGGAGAGAAAACGACGCCAATCTTAGACAAACATTTTTTTTTTGTGGATGCACCTCTGCCGTAATGCAAGGCTGTCCTGCTCGTGTTTTTCTATTTTCACATTTCATCATTTGGAGGATGTGGCAGCAAAACGAAAACAGTAAAGAAAAAAAACTGCGCCCTGACCACCCACCCCCCGCCTGACCCGGGGTCTCGATCGTTCGGAAGAAAGAAGCGGTCAAGACCAGACCAGACCAGAACCAGACCAGCAAGAAAAGAAAAGAAAAAAAAAATATATATATATATAAAATCCCTGACTGACATGGCAAACAAAACAGCCCTTGACCTCATTTAGATAGATAGATCCCGGCTCACTCGGTTGATGGATGGATGGATGATCTGGCGGTGACGATTTTGACCGCCGGACGGACGGACACACAGAGATGGTGTAGTGTAGTGTAGCGCGTTGTGTGTGCGCGTCCTTTCCTTTCTTGTGGACGGCGGCAAGGGAGAGAATGTTGCCAAGGCGGGCCATACACATCCATCTACCTAGAGTGGCGGCGGCCTTTACCAACGGGTTTCAGATTAGGGAGAGGGAGAGAGAGAGTTGCGCTCGCGAATAGGACGTGACAACGTGGTCGGTCATGGAAAGAAAGCTCGCCGCTAGCAACACACATCTCTCCGAAAGCTGAAAAGGGAGTGTGTCACGCTAGTAGTGGCAAGGCTGGGGGGGAAAAAGGAAGAAGGAAGAAGTGTAAACCATGTTTCACTTCTTGCCATGGGGGTGTGGGTGTTGGCTGAACGCCCCCCCCCCCTTTTTTTTTTTCTTGTGTGTGTGTGTGTATGTGTGTGCTGATTCTTTTCTCTTGTCTCACCCTGGCCGATCGCAAGAGCAAGCAAGGGGTGTGTGAGATTGAAACGCGGGCTGCTCGTTATTAGGTACCCTAGTCGTGGGGAAAAGCAAGCAAGCGAAGCGCGGCGGGCTTGTCAAAAAGAAAAAAAAAGACCAAAAAAAAAAAAAAGCAAAGACGGCAAGGTTAGTCGGGGGGCCTGCGGTTTTGAAGAGATGAGTCGCCTTGGCGAGGATTGCCAGATGATATTGGACCTCGTTCGAAACATCACAGTGTGGGGATCTTTTTTTTTTTTTTCTGCTCCCCTGTCCATCCATTGCTGCCATCCCTGTTGCGTGCGCGATTTCCAACCTCTTCCCCTTGCGGGCTTTTTTTTTTTTTATTTTGGCTTTATGATTTTAAAAACCGTGATTTTTTTTATTTTTTATTTTTTTTTATGGTCTCGGTCCAAGTCGTGGTTGTGGCGGGCTTGATCGAGAGCGTGACTGGTTGACGACGGTAAATTTGCCTTTTGCTTGCTCCCATTCAATGGCCTTGTTCCTTGCCGTCTTTTGTCTGTTCTGCCTGGTGGCGCAGGACCGGCGCGGCGCGTCATCACCTGGGCGCGGGCTCGTGACAGGCTGAGGGGACCTGTCACCTCGACGGAAACGCGTGCATCCACAAACGGGGGAGGCTCCCCCGGCTCCCGGGGCGCGGCTGCATTTCCTTTTTGCTTCTTTCTTGTGCATGTGCTTGCTGCTCTGCCGGCATGGCATGCTGCTGCTGCTGCTGCTGCTTGCTGCCTGCTTCCCCCTTGAGCCTCATCTCTTCATGCACGACATCCATTTTGGCAGCGACGCCAAATCTCGCCCGCGTCCGCCCCCCATCATGCACGCCTTGCATCCTGCCCTACGTTGTCTATTTCAACGTTGCTGTCCTGCCATGCCACGCCACGCCGTGCCATGCCATACCTGGTTTCACACAGTTGGTCCGTCGCCTCGGCTGCCAGCCAGCCAGCCAGCCAGCCAGCGAGCCAGCCCCTCGACGGAAGCCGACACTCTTTTTTCGCCTCCCTTGCTCGTCCGCGCCGCTTCCCATTTTCCGCATGAGACGCTATATCTAGCCGGCCCCAGCCCATATCAGAGCATCTCGGCCCTTTCCCCGCCCCCTGTCCGGGCCCCCAGAAACCAAACCCCCGTAGCATCGAAATGTCGTACAGGCGGCAACGTGTATTAGTGAATGTGTCTTGCAGCCTATCACGCCGCCGCGTCGCATGCTGGTTCTCTCCAGCCCGGAAACCAAAGTGGAGAGCGGCCGCCGCCCCCATGTTGACTTTTGCTCTTTTGCTCACGATCATGTCACGGATGCAAAGAGATGACTACGCTAAAACTACCATTTTCCCTCAGTCATCATCACGGTGGGATGAAGGTTTGCAGGGGCCTTGCTCCTCCGGCGAGTTGAGGATAGCGACACGCATCTCCCTCAGCCGTCGGCAGGATTCTTTGTTTCTTTCTTTTCTTTCTTGTCTATTACCCTCCTGGTGAAACTCAAAGCATCGTGACTCTTTTTTGTTCCTGTGGACCCGCAACCTCGTTCCCGAGGGGTAGGCAGCCAGGGCGGGGTGGCCATGCGGTATGTAGTAGGTGGTATGTGCCTTGCACTGGTGCGCCCGGCTCGACGCCGCCGCCGCCGCCCAAACCTTGGGCCCTAAAAAAAAATTCAATGACCGCCCGCAGAAAAGCTGCAAGGCAGGTCCCAGGTCCCTGCATCATCTTTTAGCAGGGTTCTGGCCTGGCGGCGGCGGCGGCGGCGGCGGCGGCGCGGCATGCGCGCGCTCATGCACAGCGGCTATGCGACTGGTGCGCCACCAGCCAGCCTTTTTTTTTCCTTTTGCGCCGAGCCAATCACAACTCGGAGATTGGCATCCTTAGCTTTAGGCTTGCTGGCTTGCTGTCCATCTTCCTTCCACTGCCGACGTTGGCTGCTGACCGGCGGCCCCTTTTCCCGAACGACCATCTCCAAACGAACGACCTTTCGGGATCAAAAGAGCTAAAAATGAGCACCGTAGTATTTGTGATTTCCCAGCCAATCTATTCTATCGCCCCGAGCCCCTTCTCTGTGCCAGCTGGTCTGACAGCAAACGCCCAGCGGCCGATCCGGTTTGATTGAGGCATTTCTCTCCCCTGCCACCCCCAGCCAAGAAGCGCGTCCAATTGCCGCCCCTCCTTGCATTGGCTGACCCAGGCGAGCCAGGGGCTCCCCTCTCTTGCTCTGTTGTCGGCCCCAGTTTTAAGGACCAAGCTTCCCATCCCTTGCCCCTCAACTCGCCGCCTCCCAGTCCCATTGTGGGTGGGGATGTGGGGACGAGGGAGAGCACGGCTCAGCCTATTAGTGGGGGCCTGCCTACCCGCCCGCTCATCCATGGACGGCCGTCCAGCCCCCCAGCTTTTTCTTTGCTGTTCGCCTCCGACCCACCAGATAAGCCCACACCTGGGGACGGAATGGGTGGAAAGGCTGGGGTTTGGAGAGCTGGTGGTGGGGGTGCTTTGGACGGGTAGCAGGCGAGATGGAAGCGAGAGGGCAAAGCAGAGCAGCACCTGGCAAGCAGCAAGCGTGGTGAGAAGAAAGCAGGGAGCAAGTATTAGAGGCTACAGCGTTATACCCAGGCAAAGCGAAAGTTCATTTCTAATAGACGAGAAACAAAATCACGAGCATTTTATTAATTGGATCATCCGCTCCTTCTTTGAAATGTCGGGTGCTTCTTTCGTGTGTTTGTCGAATTGGCTGGATATCTCTCCTCCAACTGCGCCTGCACTGCGCCCTGCCGAGCCGAAGAGCACGTCCGAGCGTTTTGACATCCTTGGTGGACCGACGGTTTTTTTGACAGGCATCAGCAGGGCCGTGGTTTCGGTAAACGGGGCCTTTTTTTTTTTTTTTTTTCTTTCTTCAGCTTTGAGTGGTGGACGCACAGGCCCGCGCCGAAGGACCGTTGTGTGTGTGTGTGTGTAGCGGTATTCACGCGCGCACTGTGCGCAACAGCCGGGTTAGCTTACTAGCAGCTCCAGCTTAAGGACCCTCGATTTGTGGCAGTCTTCAGTTAGGAGTGTTGGCCGGCATCCAGTATGGTACTTCACAGTAAGCCGCGCGCTCAACAGCTGCTGCCAATTGGCCATGACTACTATAGATTTTGCCCTAAGGCGCCAGCTCCGGAACCAGCCAGCAAAGAAGAAAAAAACGAACAGCGAACAACAACCCATCGGAGCCGTCGGGGCTTCCATGCCCACCCCTGTTGAGATCCGCACCAACCACCCACGGCGGCCCCCTCCCTCCCTCTGGGACAGGCGCGCGAGGGGTAAACGCCGCGCCGCAGTTCAACCCAATCAACGCGAACCACGTCTCAAACCCACAACCACAATCTATTTTGATCGGTAGGCTGCCCTTGCGCCAACACTTTGGTTTTTATTTTTTCGCAATCATCTTTTTTTTCTCTTCGTTTCTTTTTCATCTCGAGCCGAGCCAATGCGGATGCCATGTTGGGGTTCCATTCCTCGCGCCGTCATTTGAGCTCATTATCTCGAGCGGGCGTGGGAAGTGAAAAGCAGCAGCTGAAGACGGAAAATAAATTTGTAGTATTATTCTTCTCTGTTTATTTCCTATTTCGATACGCGACCCCTGGCTTGCTTGCGGGTCTTTGCGTGTTTTTTCCCACTCTTCAACATCTCTCCCGTCGAGGGCGCGCGCGCAATGGAAGAAGGTGTGAGTGGGAATTTCTTGTCATGCAAATCATCCTTCTTAGCCGTCTTTCGTAAAGAGAGGGAGCTCTCTTCATTCGTCAGCGGGGGTACCTGGCTGCATGAGCGGACCGTTTTCCGCCTTCAAAGATGGGCATGTGCGGTGGCCAGAGCTTCAGGATTTTCTGCACACACACACCACCACCACCCTTTTAGAGATGTGGTGGGGCAGCGGGGAGTGTGTTGTGTTGCGTGCTGTGCTGTGTTGTCGTGGTGTTATTGCGCGTGGAAAGCTCCAAGGTCCCAGTTTGTGGCGCCAGCGTTTAGGAGGGCAATCAATTCTTCTTCGCTGGCCTTTTGATCCACCGACCCGACAAAAGAGAGCGGCCGAGATGCATCGCAAGCCTCATCCGCGCTGCCCGAGGCGATATTTGCTTCCCCACAGTCGACAACAATGGGCCAGGCCGCGTCCGGCCGCCGACCGCCTTTGCTGCTTGCTGGCGCCAGAGGCGCGTTGTTGTCTGTTGACGACGTCGTATTAGGTACAAATCTTATACATCCCTATGGGCTTTTTTTTTTTTTTTTTTTTTTTTTGCTCTTTTGTCCAATGAAACCGGCATCTGTCTCCCGCTTGTGCCTTGTCCCCGAAAAAAAAGCTTCATATGGGCCCCCCCTTGCCGAGAGCTCCCTCCCCAGTTGTTTGTTCTTGTGCGCCTCCCCATTGGGCTGCATAAGGTGGCTGTTGCTTGCTTGCCTCTTTGAGGAAGTTTTAAAATGGCGGTGATATTGCCCATCGCTATCGTGTTATTGCCTGCGGCTATGTGCATACAGAAAAAAAGAGGATCGATCGCACACACACGCACGCACGCCAGACTGGCGTTTATCCCCTCACCTCCCTTCCCTTGCCGCTGTTTACAATCGTCGCGTGGCTGATTTTGGGCAGGGTTACGTGATCCCTTCTCCTTTTCTTCAAAAACAAACAAAAAAAAAAATAATAGGAGAAAAGAAGCAGAAAAGGAGAATACGAGTACTGCGCACTGTGGACGTCGAGGCGCCATCCTGATATCCATGTACCGCTTTTTCGGGCTTAGGGCCTCGTTCACCGCTACTTCTGTGGCTAACACCACCCCTCCCCCTCGATCAGCCACCACTTTTTGCTGGAAACTTTTTTTTTATTTATTTTATTTTATTTTATCTCTTGATCGGTCTTCTTACCTAGCAAAGTGCGCCACCATGACCGACACTGATAAACCGCTGCTGAAAAACCTACGGGCTGGTCCAGGAAACCGTTTTGGCTTCTGATAATTCCGGCCAATGACGCAGCCCGGACGGGCGGCTCGACTCGTCTTGCCCTCTCTCCTCTCTCTGCTTACACCCACTCGATGCTTTTTTCGTCCGTCGACCGGCGGCGCGGCGGCCACTTTTGGCGACCGCGAATTTCTCTCGTGTGGACGGCATCGTGACACTTGGCAGGCCTCTTTTCCGCCGACCCGTAACTGGACTGCAACTGTGATGTCTTCTCAGCAAACCAATCTCTCCACTCGGAAGGTAGCAGAATCGGATGGCTGGTCCAACCCGAATGGGCGGCCAACGCATCCAAAGTGTGGATGGGGTCCCCGAGCCTCCTTGATTCGCGGATTCAGCAGAGGAAAACGAAGCAAGGGAGGGAGGGCAACAAGCGATGCTTTCCGCCTCGCTCACTGTGGATCGACCGGCATCCCCGCCAGAATTCTCTCTTATTGTTGGCCAACCGTCTCTTTCCTTTTTTTATTAGTATTATTGTTATTATTGCTACCCTGAGATTCCCAAATCTGGCTCTGCCGACCTAGCCCGCCCTCCCTACGCTGCCAAGTGTCTCCCTGTCGGGTCGTTGGTGCCACCGAACAAACGAGCCATGATCCCCCCCCTCCGTCCGTAGGCGAGTCGGCACAGCCATCCTGACGAGGGCAAGGCGATTCAAACAAGAGCCGGGATGTGAGAAGGGGAAAAAAAAAAAAAAAACGAGCAATGGAGAGCGTCCTGGGCCCCACCACCCTTCTCCCGGGTCAGTGCGGCTTTCTGTGTGGTCTTGATCTCGCCTCCGTCCAGCTTCCCTAGCCAAGTCCGGGAGGCGAATGCACCTAGGTAGTAGATCAAAATGGAGATTTGCTCTTGTCACGGCTGCACCCAGTCCAGAGCCGGCGGCCCTACCTCGACTCCTGCAGGTGTCGGGACGGCTGCATGGGGAAGCGACAGTAGCGGGCTTTTTTTCATGTACGGAGAAGATCGAGGATATGCAGTCGGCGTCATACATTGGTCCGTCGGTGCCTTGCCTTGCCTTGCCTTGCCTTCTTCTGCATGTACCTACCTGCTCAACTCGGCCTTGGCTCTGCGCTTGCGCTTGCAGAATTTAGACCTGCATTTCTGTGCCGCTTCCACTCTGCCGGGCTGGAGTCTCTTCTTTGTTCTTGCGTCGAGAGACAAGACAGAGAGGGTCATGTATCAGATGTCAGATGGGGAGCCTCGCCTGCAACCTTGCCGTGCGAGTGCCTTCGCCTCCTCCCCGCCATCCCCATGCATGTCCGTCCTCCCGCTTTCAGCTTCTAGACGCAGATGGACGGCCCCCGATGGAGGTGGCGAAAAGCAATAGAGGCGGGGCTCTTTTTATTTTTTTTTTTCGTTTTTCTTGTGATCTACAGCGCATGTGCTGTATGTAGGCATGCGTCTATACATTAAACATGCGCCTCGGACGTGCAGGCGGCTACTGTACATATATCTAAAATGCGCGGGAGGGAGGCTGCCTTAGCCCGCTCATCACTAGCAGCAAACGTAACCGAGCTTTTTATTTTTCTTTTCGTACTCTGCCATCTCGCCTGCAATCTTGCGCCGGACAAAAGTTGGCTTTGAGGACGGATGGTCATCCGTGGCCCGTCGAAGTGGAGGAAGGGTGGGCTAGGAAATGGGCTGATCAGAGTTGGCCCCGGCCTCTATTCTCCGAGGACCCCAATGAGTCAAAAGAGGCAGGAGATGTTCTGTGATACCCAAGGAAGTACCGTCATCTCCCCTCTCCCGCCTGATGACACCACTGAACCATCCACTTCGATCAAGCAACAGCCCGGAGGTGTCGCCAGCCGGGTGGCAAGCCAGCATTGCCCGCCCTTCTGCTGGGGCGCCCTGGTTTCTATTGAATTCTTGGCAGCGCGAAAAGGCAATAAATAAATGCTCGGGTGGATGGGTGAAAGAACAAGGCACCATTCCGCCTGTCGTCAGGCTGCATGCAAGCCAATTTCGGCGCGGTGCATGGCAAGGACCGGCGGCTACCCGCCATGGAGGCCGACTTAACCTACCTGACCTATGTAGAATTGTGCTACGCCAGTTCCATACACTGCTATCCAATGTGCTGTTCTCACAGAGGCAGACCTGTTACGTGTGTTCGTCTCTTGGTAAACCGCTCATCGGTTATCTTTTGCCCGTCTGGGGGGGCTTTGATCAAGCAAAAAGGGAATCTGTCTCTCCTACAGAGGCCCACCTTGACTGGCTCTTTTCAGCTTCCTTGCCCCCTCGTCTGTACTCTCCTGCATCACCTGCAGCTCCAGCTATGGTTATCCCCTCATTCGTTCGTCCCGATGTGAGGGCCCGGGCGACACAGCATGAAGCCAATGCGTGGGTGTGTGTATGTGTGTGCCTGCTCGGAGCTGCAGTGCGCCCCTGGGGGGAGAGCAGACCACGCACGCAGTCGATGCAGGCGTCGCACATGCGCGGGCGACGTGGATGGGGAAAGGGTGGGAGGAGGTGGAAACGTGCAGGCAGTTAGTTATCAAGAGCAACGAGAAGCAGTCGTTGGAAGCAGATTTGTGACAACGCGTTTCATTGCTGCCGTTGTTCCCTTTCACTTTCCATGCTTCCATTGTTTTCTTCTTGTTTTCCTCTCTCTTCCGCTGCCGCACTGCTGCGTGCCACAGTTGCATTGCACAACGGCACGACGGATGCACAGATGATTCGCATATGTAGAGTGTGCCACCCGCACTCTACTTCCGCCGGTGGTGTCTCCGTGTCTCCGCCGATACCGTCCTCCGCATCCTGCACCTGTTTGATATTGCTGCTCTAATAGCGTCAAAGCTCCTTTAGCCTCTGTGAGACTCAAGTACGTATACTACTGAGTCTGTCTGCCCTCTGCGCGTCCATGTCTGGCAACGTATCTCTTGTCTTGTAGCATGTTGACCATCAGATAGAGTCCGCGAGTGTCCTCAACCCTGATGAGATCAAAAAGAGGCAGAACAAGGTCAGTCGGTGTTGCGTATCACAGTGCGTGTGCGTCTGCATGCGTACGCTCTCACTCCGGGCTATGATGGTCACGCTGTGTTGTGTACGAGTGGCCGTCGTGCTCTATACGGCACAGACAAATCGTCACAGTCACTGTACGCGTCTATCTAGATGAACACTGGGAGGTCCCCGCTGGGCTCGAGCGTGGGACTCCAGGACAAGGAATGTATACACGAATCCGAGACTCGGGCAGATAATGTGGGCACAAGCGGGAGGGCGGCAGCGCCCGCAGCTGCCGGTCCTTTGAACACTGTGCTACAGGAGCCGTCCGCCCTATATGCCGAGGTAAGGGGGACCCGTCCTAAAGCCGAGTCAAGGGGTGATGGAAAGGGCTGGGCGATGCCGAGAGTCCTTTCCATCCCGTCATCTCCCTGCACTTCTCTGATGTTCTCCAGGGACCATTGAGGGTGGTGTTCCGTGATGTTTCCCTACTTTTACGGAGCAGGAAGTACGATTTGCAACGTAGCAAAATATGATCACTTGCCATGATTAGGATGCTTTTTCCCAAACACACGTTTCTAAAACTCAGTTCCTATACTAATAGTGCACACCGGAGCGGATATGGTACTGGCCCGGCAGCGATACCGAGAACGGGGTTACTGGTCAGGCCGAGCGGTGGGCGTGGGTGTCAGGTACACGCCACCAGGTGGTTGAGACGGAGACTTTGCACGAAGGCTTCCGGCGGGGATTCCCCGACACACTCACACCTTTTGGACGGAAAGTACTTCGTGCCGCTTCTCCTCGGCAGTCGGAGTCCGCATTTTGCTTGCTCCATCCTGTCTAAGCATCTAGACCAACTCGGTAGGGTAGGCCTGGGGCCAGAGGGTAACAAGGGCAAGGATAGTCGAAGAACCACCACAGTCCGGAGTGTCATCTGTGCCCAATGTATGTCACATGCGTTTATTTCCCCTCCGCATGCAAGCAGCCGTTGAAACTTCGGGGATTCGGGCGGGAGGGTTCTCGACTCCAGCACGCCCAGGGAGTGGCCTTGGACGGTCAGGCAATCCCCGTAAGGGCCTGGGGGTGTGGATGTGTGGGGGAAGTAGGTTTCGAAGTTGAGAGGGATCTTCTTTGCATTGCGTCAGCTTAAATTACGTGAGGGTAGGCTGTCCAAGCATGCAGGTCAAGTCAGTCGGCATATCATGAATCCAGGTGCAGATGCGAGATGATCAGCTTTGTTCGAGAGATGCGCAAGTAGAGAGGAAGAGATGAAAGACTAAGCCGAAAGGAGGAGAACATCAGTAAAAAGGGTTAAGAGCAGTAGAGTAGAGTGCTAAGCTAGCATAAGAATTTGCGTTTTGCGCACGATCATGCCCGCTCCCAGACTCAGTATCAGATTCTTGATTTACCGACTCGTCTCGGCCGAGGGTCTCTGTGCACTGTTACGCACGCGTAGGGCGGCTGTCTTCCACCGCCGTCGAAGAAGAGATTGGCTGTGGCGAGAGCGAGAGGGGCGTGTGAGGCCAAGGAAGCCGGAAAAACAGCTGCAGATGGCCGGCATGCATTAGGAACTGCATGGCCAACAAAACACCACGAGCACAGCAGCCCCGTCTCATGACAATACCCCGAATGGGCGCATGGGCACGACTAGCCAGGTAGGTACCTAGCATCTTACGTAGACCACCAACCAAGGTTGGTTGGGCTGGCTGCCAGCATCTACGCTGTTTTTGACAACTGGGCCTGGGTGCGTCTGATGGGCAATGTTGGCGAGGATCTACAGCTGGTTTCGCATGGTGTCTGCCGGAGCTAAGCCGGCACAGCGGCGGTCAGACCGCAGGGCGTCCGAGGGAGGAGAAGCTCGGTAGCCGAACAGACTCCACCGTCATACGGACACATGTGCGGTCAGAAAAGAAAGGCCCGTTGTAGCTAGAGCTCGTATGCCGGGTCGTGTCACTCCTCAACTGGGGGAGATATGGGATTACCTGTACAGGAGCGAGTCGAGGTGGTCGGTTGTGTGATACGGCGGTTCATGGGATACGCATGTTTCTCTTCCACGTTAACAATGTGTGCATGCATATGTGTGCTGTACCTGCCTGCTCGTCCTGTATAAACGGCAGCATCCATGGCACGACAGCAGCGTCGTGTCGTGGTGCAGTGTGCATGGAGGATGCAGTGTGCGGCGCTCCGAGGCCTCGTGGCCAAGGCCGCTGCTGCTGCACCTTGTGCAGACTGCCTGTGGGTTTTGTCGTAAGCGTGGCGTGGTGTGTTGTTGCACGGCGTCTTTTTTTTGCCAGGCACTAAGAGAGACTCTCAGAAATGTGAAGGAGCGAGGCTGGGTCGTGGTTGCAGTTCTCGAAACACCGCTGATTGGCGGGCACTGGCTCGGCAACCACTCCGAGCACATGCTTGAGAATGGGGAAGGAGCCAGAGTCATGATACTTGGACCCGCCAACAACCGTAATCGTGCCAAGAGCCGCGCAACAATGGAAAGAGCGTGCCCGGTCTCCAGCACAGACTCAGCCTTCACACCCCCAAAACAACAACAAACAAAACAATCTGCCCACCCCCGCGTAATCCAATCCAACAGCAGAACAGACAGACGACGATCTGATCCGCTCCTGACTCGACGCTCTGGCCCATCCGTCCCAGCAATAACCGACCCCGACACACAGCCAGGTCCAGGCCCGGGCCCAATGCCCCAGGTCGCACCCGTGCGAAACGCCATCGCCCGTTAAAAAGGCGCCGAGGGCTTGCAGCCTGGTTCCATCCTAAAAGCCAAAGTGGTGGGAATGCGCCTGCAAGTTCGTTTCAGCCCTTTTCGGATGACGACAAGATCCCTGGCACAAATACCGGATCAGGCACCCTCAACCGCAGCCTTGGCTCGGCGGACCGGCCTCTCGTCCTGACAGCGGCCGGGCGGCGGTTCGTTGAACGAACCTTTTTTCGGAGCCCCACCTCTTGCGTAACCCAGAGATGTTCTGCCCGGCCGCTTTGGCCTCCATCCGCTGCGCAACCAAATAGGTACACACTTACACCACACACCCGACGAGCCTTATATACCCAACACACGCCCCCTCCGCCCGCCCGAACTGCCTCAACTCGGCGCAGGCAGTCTCATCTCTCGGTCGGAGAGTGCCGTGACTGCTGCGATCAACAGGGGTGTGTGTGTGTATGTGTGTGTGGGCCGTGCTGTACCCTGCCGAAGCAAACCATGCCACCGCCAGGGCCAGACCTTGCCGTGGGGGTCCGAGACGGACGATGCGAAGCCCCCGACAGACCGAAGCCACGGCCGCAGCCCCAGAACCCGCAGAGGGCCGCCGAGCCCGTCTACGGCCGGCGATTCGACCCCTGGAACGCCGTCTCGCTCGGCCACCAGCGTCCCGAGACGACTGGGCCCCTGGGGTGGCGCGAGAGCCGTGTCGCCAAGCTGGGATCCCAGTTCCTGGCCGGCCACGGCGGCGGCGAGCGCATCTCGGACACGGTCGGTGCCGGCAGCAAGGACTATGACAGGCGGCTCGGCATGGTTGTGCCCAGCGAGGTGCGTATACGTGCAGCCACCAGCGTCCTCGACATGCTGCGCGGCCCGGCTGCAAAGGACAAGCAGCCAGGCGGCGTGGTAGCGCCGGCTAAAGCTTCCGATTCGGCAGCGTCACGGCCGACATCATTATTATCATCAGCAGCAGCACCAGGATGCACAGAACGCACCGCACCCCAGAGGAGCAGCAGCATAGGGGCCTCTGATCCCTTTGGCTACGGCGTCCAGCCTGCGCCACCACCGCCATCCCGCACCCGTGCCGCCACAGCCGAGGAGACACTGGCAGCGCAGCGCAAGGCCGAGGACGAGGCGCGGGAGGACGGGCGGAACAGGCCAAGAGGCATATTCGACGGCCTGGTCATCTACGTCGACGGAAGCATGCATCCGCACATCTCGGACCACAGGCTCAAGCATGTGCTGGCCGAGAACGGCGCGCGCATGACCATCCACCTGGGCCGTCGCCAGGTCACGCATGTTATACTCGGCCGCCCTGCTTCTGCTTCCTCGACCTCGGCTGGAGGTGCTGGCAGGGGTCTCGCTGGTGGCAAGCTGGAGAGGGAGATATTGCGTGCTAGAGGCTGCGGGATAAAGTACGTTGATGTTCACTGGTGAGTCTCGTCTTCGGCTACTGTTTCCCTCGGCATTACCATGAGTCCCCGAACTACTGTTTCGATATATTGTCCCCCATGCCTTTACACCTCTGATTGGGGTGGTGTGTCTCTCCTGATCAATCATCTCGTGTCTCTGCCACCTGCCGCTGTACTGTGGACCACCGAGTCACCATTACTTTCCATTGCCCTCTCCTTCTTTCCTCTTCCCATTCTCGTTGTGCAGCAAAATGTTCCTGACATGGCCTCAAACCAGGGTGCTGGAAAGCGTCAAAGCGGGGCGACGGCTACCCGAGGCAAGGTTCTCGAGCCTCAAGATTGCTCCGAGTGGCCAGCGGTGCGTCTACGGCGCCTTCTCCAGGACAACCACCCGCCCGGCCGCCGCTGTTGCTGCGACCAAGGGCGACACAGGAGCTCACAACGGCAGCTAGCGGGGCGCTCGCTGCTGGACGACGCCAGCCAGCCAGCCAGAATAACTTCTCTCCGTGCCAGAGGGGCTTGTCAGCACGGCTCGTACACGCACGAGTTGTCCCGCCACATCACACAACCACACCCTCTCTCAGGCTCCACTGCCTTACTGAGGTGGTCAGCACACTCGGCCGTTGTGACGAGTATTGGCCGGGCCGTATTGAGACCACGGACTGCATGACGGGACCGGACATGAAGCGGATGGGAGCATAGACACGACAGCACAGAGGATATGCAGAGGGTAAGGTGATGATGGCCGAGGTGGCACGCCAGCTGCTGAGTCGAGTGGGTGTCGCCCCCATCCAATGGCTTAGATGGCCCGGGCTCGTGCTTGTTATGGCTGGTTCCATTTGACGCATGAGCATGTTACCTTTTTTGTATTACTATTACTACCATTCTTTTTCTCCTTTTTCTTCCTCCCTTGTACTCTTTTCTCTATCATGTAAGGGATGGCATGCTTGCATTTAGAAGCCACGGCTCTCGGAAGATCCGATATAAGATTTCACGGTACTAGACGAGATCAAAGGATAGCTGCATGGTCTGGATAGACGCAGGGGTCGGCGCTAGGGATGACTTGCATGTTGTTGGGCATGGATGGACGGGGACGGCGTCTTTTTTTTTTTTTTTTTCTTCTGGTGGCTATGTGTTCCGCGATTCCATCATTCTCGGGGATCCAAGGGGTCGGTCGCCCCCGAGCAAAAAAAAAAAGTTCAAGTTACCCGACACTGTTGACGCTCTCTGTGTATTCTGTGTATCCCAGGGAGGGGTGCCTCTATTATCTGCCCGCCCGTTGTGTCTCCTGCGAGGGGCTACTGATTTGGGGGCCACCACCGCCAGCTTTTCCCGACGGCCAAAAGGCAGGTAGGCGGTTACAAAATCCTGGGGGTCGGGTTGCGTTCCGGGAGACGGGAGCTTACACAAAGTGCTACCCAGCAGACCACCACGGGCCCATTTCTCTTTTTTTTTTTTTTCCCAAATCATGTATGCCCCTTCCCCCGCCACATGTGTCCGTTCCAGAATGGCCATCTCCGGGCGCCGGCATGTGAGAGAGAGGGAGAAAACTGCACACGGCAAAGAAATACTCGGTAACGGGATGCCAGCGAAGCAGAGCAGAGCAAGGTGTGAACTAGGAGACATAGAAATCAGTAGAGGAAAAAAAGACCGGCTACCACACACACCACCCCACCCGCCGGTGACGGTGCCGACAACATTTCTGCTCCCCGCTCTCCTCTCGCTGGCGCTTTTCTGTGCGACCGCCGTGGCCCCGATACGAGCTCTGTTGGTGCGCCCTTTTAATAACCACCCGCCTTCTTATTGGAGGCTCCGGCTGTAGGTCCAGGGGTGCTGGCCTGGTCTATTTTCTTCGGTCAGTGGAGAGGGGGGGGG